>QVNV01009240.1:0-78905 GCA_014825455.1 Pseudomyrmex pallidus
AGCGCACACGTACACGGCTGTTCGCCTGTGTGTGTATCCCCTCTACTTGCTGCTGCATGTTGCTAGCGTCCGCAAACTGGCATCCCTGGCTCTAACCGCGGCTCGAACTTGACGGCCATTGCACATATGCACGTTTTTCCTCATATGCTAGTGGAGTTCTTTATTATACGAACTACATGTTATTAGTACGTTAATTTCAACGTAATACGTTATCTGCGCGGTTTAACAAACGTGGCAGGAAACCAATTGAGGTAAGCCGGCGTAATTGTGTACTGATTTTTAACGATATCGGCCCGATAAGAAAACAGCACAATGGCTGCAATGCGACAACTACTAAGATTGTCGCGCGTTTTCGCATTTCGTTGGTTATCACGAGATAATTTTGTCGATTCAAATCGAGATGTACGGCATTAAAGTTAAGGTCGCAATGCGTAAAAAATCCCGTTTTTATATAAAATTGTACTTAAGACAATTTTTATTCATTACACAGATAACTTCGCATAACTTTTTTTAATATATAGTAAATTGTACACACATGAATTTTGTGTCTTTATGCATCTTAAAAACAAAGTCAAAACTACAGCTATTTGAGTACATAGATTCCATAAAGTTGGTAATTTATTTACAGAAAAGCTTGAAAACTAGGAAGTAATGGAAGCAGAATCTAGGCGCAAGGGCCCCAGAAGCCCTAGTGCTGATTCAGATGATTCCTCTCATCCTAGAAGAAGAAGGAAGTATGATCGTTCGCCATCTCCAAGAAGAGGTAGATATCGTAGATCTCGGTCTAGAGATAGAAGATCGCGTTCAAGTTCCAGAGACAAAAGACGCAAGGATTCCAGAGGATCTCAAGATTGGAAACAAGTTCCACCATCTCAGTCTCAGGCTTCTTTAACTAATCCAACCAATACTACTGGTTATGTTTCGGCAGTACATAATCAGTATCAGGTATAACAGATAACTGCTAGATTGCAAGATTTATGAATTGAACACAAAACTTAAACAATTGTTTAAGTTGTTAATTTATTTATGTTAGTTACATATTAAGTAACTGTATTGTGCAATATGTATTTGTCTTTTTATTTTAATAGGCACCTCCACCAAACACAAGTCAGCCACCACCACCTATGTCAGCTTATAATCAGGGATACAACAACTATGGCTACAACTATGGCCCAGGTTATGACTACAGTTATCAGCAACCCACGGGATATCGAAGTGTAAGTTATAATTATAGATTATAATGTATACGGCGTTTTAGATGTGATAGATTCAGTTTGGCACACCGAGACACCATTGGGGAGGAATGTATAATATTCAGCCGAATACATATTTGTGAACTCTTATAAAAACTCTATGTTTGCGAAACATTTCGAAAATTTGTTATATTTTTATGCTACCGATTATGATTTATATTCGGTAGCATTTCTTCTCTTTTGCAACATAATTCACATTTCTCTGAACTGCAATTGTGAGAATTCCGTAATAAGTAAGTATGACACGCGCTATATATTCTACTTGTACCTACATTGGAAACCCGTAATATTTGAACAGACCGTTACATCTTCAAGACTTCCGTGTTATTAGCCAAATGTCCTTCTTTGAATACCATCCAATAAAGGTAAGGGTCGATAAAAATGCTGTTGGACGACTCGAAATTAATTAAATTTTTATTCTGTTAGGACTATCCGCCTCCCAACTGGCAAGGAAATCAAGTATCTTATAACAACCAGCAAGCACCACCACCACCGACATTGGCAACGCAACAAGAATCGTCGAGACCAATTGACAACAGTTCTTCTAACTTGGTGACGTCCTTAACAAGACCTGACAATGTCAAGAAAGAAGGTGTGCAACATTGTTTTTTCGTGTCTTTTACATTCGAATTAAATGTTACTATTGTTTGCATGTAAACATTAATCACAAAATATGATATTCCATTTATGTAATTTTCAAACTTTCTTCAAATTAAACACTTAGCAGCAATCGCAGCTGAAATGAAGCAACAGAAAGCAACATTGGCTAAACAACGAGAGGAATATGTTAGGAAATCTGCTACTTTGCAACGCGAACTGGAAATTCTGCGTCAACAGTGCGACGAGATAGGCAAGGAAGGTGGACGTGAAAATAATCGTATTATAAAAGAAAACCAAAAACTTCAAGTAAGTAAATGCACACGTGGCTCAGTCAAATGTTCTTTTGTGAAACTAACATTTGTCTAAATATTTTTTCAGATCGAGATACAAAATAAAATGAAATCTATTCACAACGTCATCGATATGCTCACTGGTATCATTGGTGACAATGTTACTATCGATGACCTAAAGAGCAAGTTTAAGCTAGAATTAAGCAAACGTCGTTCGAGAAGTCCAAAGGAAGATTTTCCGAAAGGAAAATCCCCTTCGCCCGATAGATCATCCGGTTCCGGTTCGGATAAGGAAGCCAAATCAGAAAAAGACATTAAAGAGAGAAAATCATCGGAGGACAAGCCAATGTATAATTTCGTGCACTACGATCCGGAAATGCATTGGTGTAAAGTCTGCGATATCTTTCCTAAGACAGCAAAGGAGTATTTAAATCATCTACATAGCAATGAGCACAAAGAAGTTTGCTTAGTAAGTAATATTTTCTGTTACCATCATGTTTGTCGTAAGGCAGACGGACTTTTATTCTGAAATAATTAAGCGAAAAGAAATTAAAAAAAAAAAAAATAAGTTTAAAAAGATTCCTATACACGGATAACACTTGTTAGTTGCTACGTATAACAGGTCGAAGAAAAAAAAAAGTAAACATATATATCTATACATATATATGTTGCTTTGTATAATGAAAAAAAAAGAATAATGGATTTAATTAAGATTATATGTATATTTGTAGTTCAAACTATATTTGTACTGGATGATATATTACACAATATATTGATCGACAAGCAGGTACTTGGTGCATAGCATAGTTGCGAAAAATGTACCATACATATAAATATTTAAAAAAAACAATATCCACGTTTTTCCGCCCGATTTAAAACCGCTTTCACTAACACTCTGTTTTTTTTTGTACAATAGGAACGCAAGATTGTTGATATGCCATGGCATGAGCAAAATAACGAAGGGACAGAGAAAGAAGTACCCTATTTTCCTGGACTTCCGACAAAAAGAACTCCTATCAAAGGTAAGATCAATTACGATGGGCAATTACTAATAGAACATACTTCCGTAGCTTGTGCACAGATAACTGTGGTGTTCGGTATGTATTGAAGAGGTCAGCAATCATATATTGCTCGAAAATTTGTCTGCCTTAAGTAAGTTAAAGTCTCTGTGATTTATCATCGAACGTAACAAAACCGTTTCAAAAATCAATAAATTTAATAGTTATGGCACGGGACATAATATCGCGTAAAATCCTATCTATCTGGACGACTGTATCGGCAGCAAATTTTCTTGTAATGTTGCAAACACCACAGAGATGATTGGATTTTAGCTGGATTCTAAAATCAATTGGATTCAAGAAGCACACTTTCCGAGCCAACTTTCGGGCATGTCACTTTGTCGTGGTCACGTGTCTCTAATTTCATTTTCTGCAACTACATTTTACGCAATTTAGGGTGTTCAACTATCATCTGGACTAAAATTGTATCAAGATTTTTATCAATGTGGAGTGCATTACTTGATAGAAAGTAATGACATATAAGATAACAAAGTATTCTGTGTTGTTGCTTATAACTGAGATGTATATACACATATGTGTAAGTTTTAGTGAAGTTACGCGAAGAAAGTTACTTCTATGATTTTTATATTAAAAAAAATGTGTATTATTTTTTTGACATTATATATTTAAGTTATTTTACAACAAATTGTGTATTAATTGATTGATGTAAAATATACTGCAAGTGTTCGTACAAACTTGATCGACATTTTTTGATATAAAACGAATCGTATACGTGTATTCAATAAAAGAAATTTAAATCTTTAGAAATCATTAAAATCACAGTTGCAGTATATTCATAGAAAGATATGTATATACTTGTTTACTTGATAGATTATGTGCATTATTATTTGTATCATGTAGATAATATTCTGTGAGACAAAAATAAAGCTCTGGTCTTTTTTTCCTCTCCTTTATTTTTCTACAGATCATCGTGGGACTTACTTACGTGGAAATTTAATGTAATCGGCCATGTATTGAACATCTTTTAATGTATTATTTTTGTTTTCAGTGACATGAATGTGTCGTGGCAGAATATAAGGTCATTCTTTATGAACTTACGATGCTTACCCGTTTCGAAGCTTAAATAATGCTAACTGTAGGAATATTTTGGTTATAGGTCTACAATTCTTCAGCGCAGCGACGGCTTGGTATTGCAAACTCTGCAACTCCTGGATAGGAGATCTTCATTGTGCCAGTCTGCATCTGAAGTCGAAACGCCATTCGGAGAACTTTTCTGTAGGTTTATTTTAAACGCGCACCAGACTCTTTTATTAAATAATCAAGTATAATGAGTTCAGGATTGAAAAATAATGGTGTGTTTGCAAAGTAAAGTTAAAAACCAAGTTGCAATTAATTTTTTCGACTTTTTATTAATTAAAATGATCATTATTATTAGTAACTAAAAGTAAGTTAATATTTTTTGCGCGCTGATTCTTGTATGTGCGATGCAAAGACCAATTCCAACTATGTGTGTTGTTTAGCGCTATGTGGAACAAAATCCGCATTGGGAAACGGATTGGATGGCTGATCGAGAGAAGGCATTTTCCGAAGAGAAACAAAAGCAGATACAATTAGAATTGCAAAAGCAGAAGGATGACGATCCGCCAACAAAGTCGAAAAAATCAAAGAAAAACAAGAAAAAGTCAAAAAAAGCTAAGAAACGCAGGGTTAGAAGCAGCGCCAGTGACTCGTCTAGCGAGTCAGAAAATTCTGATACCGAATCCGATCAGGATACCACTAAAAGTATACGCGTGGCGATGCGAAACAAGATGAAAGCATCCACGCAGGCAATCCTGAACGAGGATATAGATTATCCGCGTATAAAACTGAAAGGACATAGTTGGTCGAAGGGATCGCAGCATGTGAATCAATCGCCACAACCCGAGCATTCAATGGAAGCGGACGACAGGCAACTTCTGAATTCGATCAGAGACAAACTGAAGGCCAAACAGGAGGAGGAGAAGAGTCGCAAAATAAGTCAGGAGAAGGTGATGGAAGAAGAAGAGGACTTGCGACAAGACACCTATTCGAAAAAATCGGAGGACTTGGAGGCTTGGGGCCCGAAAGAACCGCCGTCCAAGCCATTCTGGATAAAGAAGGACGAAGAGAAACAATCGCAACAGATTACAACAAACAAACCGATCGAGTTGCCAAAACCGGAAGAAATGCCGAAGCCGCACATGGGATTTTGGACGAAACAGCAAGTAAACATGACAGTGAAACCACCCGAAAGTAAATCAGTGGAAAAGGAAGACGATAGAGATCGCGACAGAGATCGCTACAAGGACGATCGCGATCGCAAGTACAGCAGATATGAAAGGAGAAGCCGCCGTGACAGGGATCGGGATAGGGACAGGGATCGCGACAGAGATCGAGACCGTGATTACTACGACGATCGCCGTAAGAGAGACAGAGATAGAGATAGAGACAGTAATGACTCTCCAAGACGCGATAGGGGCTGGCGCGACAGCAGTCCTAAAAGAAGCTACGATAAATATAGCAAAGACAGACGGGATAATGACAATAACTCGTCAAACGACGAGTCTAAGTTTGACAAAAAGTCAAGCGATTCGAAATCGAAGAAAGGTTCGGTTTCGACAAAGAAATCCGCGCCGCAAGTGGCAGCCAAAGGCAAGTTACCGTTTATCGGTAGATTGCCTCTTTTTAAGAAAAAAGTTGAAGAGCCAAAGCTGCCGGAAAAAGATATTACTCCATTGCCCTACCAACAGAGCAAGTTCGAGGACACGCCGAAAGTACCCAACGAGATTATCAATCCACCGGGTGTGGTGCACATCACCAAACTGGCTACTCCTGTGAACTTGAATAATAACAGTAATACGACTTCACCGACGAATAAATCTAGTACTAATCAATCTATGAAAATTTTGGTAGCGCCTCCACCACCTGTATTAAATGAGAGCAAACCGACGCAACAGGTAGTTGATATGGAGATAGACGAGCAATCAGAGGAAACTGTGATAGAAGAGCAACCGATAGTGGAGCAACAACAAAAACAACAACAACAACAACAAACTTCGAGCGTGTCGAAATTGCCGTTACCTCCACATCCACCACCACCACTCAATAGGCCACCACCTAGCTTCACTCCAAGTCCGCAACAACAATCACCGGTGCAAAGTAGACCACCGCCGGTGCAGAGTACACCGCCAACACCGCAGTTCACGCCAAATCGACCGCCTCCGCCGTTTATGTCGACTCCACCGCCGTTTGTCCAGACACCACAAAGATTCACACCTCGTCCAGCCGTACCGCCTGCTCCTTTCATGGCGACACAGCCACCACCAATACCAACTACTGCCGGTTTCGTGCAGAATCATCAGAACCCGCCACCGCCGCCGCTCCCTACCGGAATAGTAGACACGAGCACAGTAGCGCCGCAACATTCCGATGTTTCTGACATACCGGAACCGTCGGAGAAGCGGCCAAATGATCCGAGCATTCCGCTACCAGACGATCTGCAGGAGGCTCTCAACATAATCTTCCCTAAAGAAGAGACAGCGGAGAGCAAGCAGCAACAACAGCAACAGCAGCAGCAACAGAGTCAGCAAGAATCTAGCCTCATATATTCTTCGATGTACAGTATGTTGGGTTGCGTGGAATATGATCACGAATACATGGACCAACCACCACCTGAAATTATGCAAGAAGCAGAGGCGGATACTCAACCTGGACCTGATGATCTCCGTATGCTGGGCATCGATGAAGGAGACACGACATTGTAAATCGTGCTCACGACCAAGGATTTATTGCATCAGTGATAAAAAAAAAAAAAAAAAAAAAAAGATTCTTTCTATAATGCACGCGCACGAAGTATTTCTTTACGTCGCGGTAGAAAGAATTAAGTATTGTTGATTGATCTGTGCTTATCACTTATTTTAACTGTTTTAAAACTGAATATGTGTTAAAAAAAAAAAAAAAGAAAGAAAGAAACATCCACTGATATAGGTAATCTTTAAATATTGTGAGTACACATAAATATTATATATGCCCGATCTTGTAAAGATTAACATTTTACCGTCTGAAAGCTTTATTAATTGGCTCTGTATTTGTTTGAGTCAATCTTTAGTTTGCATCTGCTTTATCTGTGTCAATAGTAAAGCGTTTAATGATACAAAAAAAAAGTTTAATAAATTTTTTTTTACCTTTGGTCTTGTAATCGGATCAGGAATAAATACGTTGCTACACGTCGGGCAAGAAAAATGTAAAAGACGTGTCGATTTTCGCAAGTCGATTCAAAAGTACGAAAACTTATCAGTTTTAATGTACAAAAAGATTGACGTTAATGCCTTTACATTTGTTAGATCTAGAAACATTGAATACTTTGAGTTAGACGCGTTGTGTAAAATTTCGTGCAGTATGACTGTATGTAATGTGAACTGTAGATTTTAATCACTGGCAGTAAATATTGGAATGTGTAGCTTGTATATCCTAAATAAAACTATTTAAAAAATATGAACAGTGCAGTTTTGTAAAATAAATCCAGAAAAAAATAAAAAAATAAAAAATAGAACAGTGAGCCACTGGTTTAACGCATGACTTGACTTTTTTTGTGGCTTGCGAGCTCAATCGTCCGCCCATACTCTGCGTTAAACGCACAAGTAAAAAATATTCAAAGACCGGCTATTTCTCAGCAGACATGTCGTGATATCAGAAGCAAGAAATGAAAAATTAACGACAGAAACTTTGGAACATTTCGAGAACTGCCAAGTGCGATCGAACATCAAACATAAAACATGTAATGATAAATATCTAAGGCATTAATGTTGATCTTTGTACAGTAAAACTTATCAATTTGTGAACTATACGTATCTTCTTGTTAATGTATGTTTCATTTTTTTTAATTTCAACAATAGATAAGATACTAACAAGAGAACGCGGTTGTCTGTTTTGTGATAATTTTGTGAGTTTTATTTTAGAATTTACGGAAACACCATTGGCGCAACATCGATATTAACATAAGCAACACCGTTAATATATGCAATTGACGTTTTAACTTTTATCTGTGTACACATAAATATCAACGGAAAACGTCGTCAAAAAATTTACAAGTTGGATAATTGTATCAGATGTTATCAATGAGTTATATATATCAAAACAACCGAGGAAAGGTATAAATAGTATCAATAAAAACAACACACATCGTATACATCAACGTGTTCTATGGTATTTTATATTTGCACACATGAGTCGTAAGTTTGCGTGATACATAGAATGTACAATTTGAAATATAAGAGAAAATTATTTTTATCGATTGGAATTTATAGATTTAAACATTGGAATGTAAGTATATAGGCATACATGCATAGATAGATATACAATACATGTAGACATTCTCCTAAAAGTAAAATTTTTGTTTTTCAAGTAATCTTTTTGTTACTACTCTTTTTGTCTTTTCTAAATTTTTTACTTTTAGTCTTACAGTCAATGTCTTATTACAGATAATATCACACTGATTCCAGTTTTTTTTTTTTTTTTTTTTTAATTAACATATGTAGTCTATTTAGGAATTTATATATTGCACTTCAAAACTTGTTTAAACTATTGCTACTGAAATGCAGATCCACATGGCACAGTTCAGTCATTAAATATTTACTTGTAATCGAGTGTTTTTTCAACAATTGTTTTAGATGCGCTCTGATTAATTTATAATTTTATGCAAACATTTAATCTCTACCACAGCGCAATTAGCTTACATTTATACGGTTCTAGAACCAAGTTGTTTCGATTAAAATTTATCTATAAAGTATTAAAGTAACAATGTTCGTAAGCATTAACGTTAGTACCAAGAATCTCTATCAGTAATCGTGACACACAACAGTGTGTTCACACAATTGCACATTAATTCTGAAGAGTGACAACAATGAGAACGACCAAGTTGATCGTCTTCGCGCCGCTTTAGGCAATCGAGCCGTGCGATAAGAGACCACATTAAGAGTGAACAAGATAAAACACTCCGCACTCACAAAAACTACGACGTTAGATGAGGGAGACGCATAGACTGAACACAACGTTCTGAGCGACGGGAGGAGATGAACTCAATGTTGACAACAACGAAAACAGGACCAGTAACAATTATTAGGCAATCACTACTATCTCTGTAATTCTACAGAGTCTAGTCTTCTAGACTAAAAACAAAAAGTGTAACAACTCGGTAATACAAACAATGCTTTATATTGTTTAGCGATACGTCATTTTTGTATATGTCATTAAAATCTGTTTCAAGTAAATGGAATGTAAAAATCCCAATGTGGAATACATATATAAAAACGTCGATCATATTTATATGAAACTCGTGCTGCAAACGTTAAAGGCCTATTATTTACGGATTTTTTTCTTTTTTTTTTTTTTTTGCTTTAAGTGACAGAAAAAGAGGATTAGGATTCGATACGAACACAACAACTTCGTAAAGTGCTCAAATCTGAAGTACTAGGCCTGCACTGGAAATATTGTCTCCGCCACCAGCCGTCTGACTGGCTTGTGTGCAAACCAACACGGGCGCGACGCACACTTGAAGAGGAATACTCTCTTGTTCCACTTTCAACACCTCGTCCCAGCAAGACACTGGCTTGTCGATATTCAACGGTATTCGGGTCCCATCTACAATAGACGTCGAGAAACTTTCATCCATGATCAACGTAGCTTTTTTCACGTCAACCTGAAAGAAAAAAACGCAATTCCAAAATATATCATAGAATGATTTTGATATTGCGCATCACATACGCTTTGATGTGTGATAAAAGAATACAGAACATATAAAAATATCCAATTATTTATGAAACATTAAAGACGCTTATATATGGTATTACTTGGTAATAATGAATGATATTTACGTTACTCGATGCGCAAACATGTCTGTGCGCGGTCAAAGACGCTTTGGCCGCGGCAGCCATCGTATTTTTCCAAACGGAGCCTTTGACGGTGAAAATAGCTTGATACGCCAATGTGTGAACGTGAATCCTCGTGAGCTCTCTAGAATCGGCAATCGACTTGCCTCTTAAACGTATGAGTTTGAACAGTGTTCTCATCTGATCCAACACCGTTGCGACTCGCGGAGTCGAGTTAGCCACCAGTGAGATATTACCATAATACATGGTATTGTACAGATTCGCTATCTCCTGCTCGTTCATTCCCAGACTATCGGCAAAGGGAACCACCAGATCACACAGTTCAAATAGCAACTTATCCTCAGCAAACGAGGCCATTTCGAAGTGGATTCTGGTAGTGCTCGACCGTTCCACCATCTGTCTCTTCACACTCATCAACAAACTCTTACGTTCGTCTGTCAAAAAATGTGTAAGTTTTACATGTGCAATTTTTAAATTTTATGTAAAATCACGAATTTGAAATAGCAGAAGTTATACCTTGTTGAAATGGATAATGGTCCATCATTTGAAGTCCACTAACTACTAGTAAATCAGGATCATAAGTTTTTAGAACTTTGTCGAAAGCATTGAATGAGCTAATTTTCGGATTGTTCACATCATTATGAACAATGTATCTAGAAAAAGAAACACAGTAAAATAGAACATGTTTCTACGTTAATTTACTGTACGTCTATCAGTACCTGTTTGCCCTGGCACTTGAGTAAGGACCCCAAACTTCACCGTGTTTATATTCCATAATGAGATGAATATCGTCGCGTTTTACCTCCCCACCTACGATGTTTATTACCTGTGGAAACATCTGTTGCAAGGATTTGGTCAATTTAGCCGCAACAGTCACGTCACATCCTTCTTGTGCAAACCGCATTGCCATAACTGCCGCGTTTCCCCCAATTGTTGAATAGGAGGAAGGAAATGAACGCGCCCTTGATACGAGCTCATCAAATAGGGTTCTATTCGCCATGTAACGTCTGCAAAACCAGAGTTTAAGCTGTAACTTCATACACTTGGATGACTTGTGCATTTGACAACATGTGCGATAAATTCTGATCAATTTTTTGCAAAATAATTTGAAATAAATAAAAATACACGAATGCGTACAACAAAAAAACTGTAATTTAATAATTGCAAATGCAGTACTTTTGCCACACATACAGGATGTAATTTTATATGCAAAACCTCGATATCGAAGACACAAACTTACTCAGCAGCAGCTCCATGGCGAAAGTAATAAGCGAAGCTCTTGAGCAATTCGAGCTCGGTGTTAATTTCGTCAAAGTGTTCCGGTCGGCCGATTTCGTTCGAATATTTTAACAGATGTCTTGCGTCGATGAAAACATCGGTGCACGCGCCATAACCTATCGCGACTTTTGGTTTCCTCACGATGACGTGCTTGTTTTCGAGCTTCTCGAGACCGTGCAGTAAAGCCAGCAATCGCTTTTGCAAAACGTCATCGGTGTTGCGGTAGTAAATTGCAATCAGAACAATCAGAGCAGTGAAAAATGTCCCGAATCCTAATTTCTTATTGTATGCCATATTTCGAGCAGATAATTCCGAACTATTTGATCGAACCGCACATAATAAACTAAATAAACGAAGAGACTATATATGTCCCGAATCCTAATTTCTTATTGCCATATTTCGAGCAGATAATCCCGAAGTATTTGAGCGTACCACACAATTAAATAAATGAAGAGACCGCACATGTATAACAAAACATATGCAACCAAACCTACACATATCTTACATTTACCTAATCTTCTCTCTACTTCTATATCCAAGTCGAATTTTTTGTAACCGTTATCCTTATTGAATTTATAGAATGGAGAAAACGGATAATACATTGCTTGCGGTTTTTTCATATTCTTGCTTTAAAGAGCAGCAGTCTTATCAGATGTCAATAAATGTTATACAAATGTTTATAACATCGATACTATACAATATATATGTATAATATCAATATATGTTCAAAATATACTATTATACTTTTGTGATAGCTTATCATACATGCATTATGATAAACTATCGCACGTATGTACGTACAATATGTATTGATATGAAAAGTCAATTTGTGTTTTTATAATCATTGTTCAATATATACTAAGCTAATTTGCGTGTTTGTCAAGTATTTGCAATTTAAAATATAATTAAAAAAAAAAAAAAACTCTCTTATGGCAAATTATAAAATTGAAAATACAATTTTTTTAATTTATATAAAAAAACTTATTTTTAATATACTTTTATTTTTATTGAATATTTCACCGTTTTAAGTACAATATATAGCGTATAAAACAATTTATTTATTCTTATATAGTAAAAAGTTACTCTTCCAAGTGTATATTTTTACATGTGTGTTTTTCACACACAGATATTTTATCTTTGCGGTTTAATTATATTAAAATTATCTTCTACTCTCAGATCTCTTTTTCTCGCGCTTTCGCTCTCTCTTTCTCAACCAATTTTACGTTAAAAATTTCGCACTTTGTGTGTTTTCACTCTTTGTTCTTCGTATGAAGACGCATGTGTTTCTTCAGATTGTCGAGTCGATTGCATCGACGATCGCAGAAGTCACATTTGTAGGGCATCAGATTGCTGTGCACAATCACGTGGCCGTTTAAATGACTGATCTGTTTGAAACGTTTGCCGCAGATATTGCATACGTACGGACGCTCGTTCATGTGTGCGGACGAGATGTGCGTCTGCAAGTTCGTCTTCCTCACGAAGGTGGCTTTGCACACATCACACTCGAACGGCCGTACGTTTGCGTGAATCGCCAGATGCGACTTGAGCACGTTTTTGTGCTTGAAATTCTTCTCGCACAAGTGACATTGAAACGGCCGCTCGTCGTTGTGAACCTTTTTGTGCACCGACAGATGGGCGAGCTGCTTGAACATCTTCGCGCAGATCTCGCACTGATAAGTGCGACCGTCCTTGTGCGCGACGCTCACGTGACGTCGCAGAGTATCGGCCAGGGTGTAACGTTTGCCGCATATCTTGCAACCGTGCGGACGCTCATTGGTGTGCGTAAGCAGGTGGCCGTTGAGATTTCG
The DNA here is from genome assembly GCA_014825455.1 of Pseudomyrmex pallidus. Classification (NCBI taxonomy): domain Eukaryota; kingdom Metazoa; phylum Arthropoda; class Insecta; order Hymenoptera; family Formicidae; genus Pseudomyrmex; species Pseudomyrmex pallidus. Next base: position 13,154 of record QVNV01009240.1, read on the forward strand.
CTTTTCCAGAAACCGGGCGCCGCACACGTCGCACTGATACGGCTTCTCGCCATTGTGCACGTACATGTGCTTCTTCAGCGAGTTGGACAGGCTGAAGCGCTTCGAGCAAACGGTGCACTGGAAGCGACGCTCGCCGGTGTGTATCAGCATGTGCGATTTCACATGACCGGCCTGCTTGAAGCGTTTGCCGCATACCTTACAATCGTACTGACGCTCCTGCGTGTGCGTGAGTATGTGCCGCTCCAAGACGCTCTTCGTCGCGAACACCTTCTTGCAGGTGTCGCACTCGAACACGCGATACTCGCGAATCCTGGGCGTTGTCATTGCACCATCGCCCTCGTGCGAGCTCGCGTGTTTCTTCAGAGAGTCCAGCGACTCGAACTTCACACCGCAAACCGCGCACTGGAACGAGCGATAGTCGTGATGCGTCAGAGAGTGTTGGCTCAGATGTCCCAGCTGTTTGAAGCTCTTGTTGCAGATCTTGCATACGTACGGTCGCTCATTTGTGTGCGACCGCAAGTGTCTTACCAGCACGCTCGGAAAGCTGAACTTCTGCTTGCAGTACGTACACTCTAGGGGCGATTGCGCCTTCGGCACGCGAACGCTGCTTTCCGCGGACAACTTTCGTCTTGCGGTTTGACTCGAGTTCTCAGCGATTTTATCACAGGAATCTTTCGTAACCAGTAACGTGTCACGATCTTCATTCGCTATCTTGGATATTTCGCGTGTTTTTGCTTGACATTTTTCCTCCTTAAGCCCGGCCGTTAACGCGTCGCCGTTGATATTTTCATTGACTTCTTCCTTGTTATTTAATTTGTCCTGTCCGTGTGACGCAACGTGCTTCTCGTACAATCTCGGAACCCTAAAACTTTTGCCGCACAACTTACATCGCAGTTGTTCTGCTCTGTGAGTCTTCATGTGATTCTTGTAATGTCCGAGTCTCGCGTATTGTTTCTGACAATATTTGCACTTGAGAGATTGAGCGTTATCGTTACTTTTCGATTCGATTCTCGCGTCTGTCTCATCATCCGCACATTCCGTTCTGCGCTTATTGCTCACGAGAGCTTCGTGTTTTACATCGACGAAACTAAAACCGTTTACGCCGTCGTCGTCTCTCGAAGACGCATTTTGACTTTGTGCTTCTTGTACGTTTTCATTTTCCTCACGAACCACCGATAAGGAATCGATCGACGAACTCTCGATCCAATTTTCTTCCGTCCACACATTCTCCGTATCCTTTTCCGCGCAAGTATTTTGAAACTTATCGCGTACATTTCGTCCAAACAACATATCACACGGAACTCTTCCATTCGGACAGTGATACGTCGTATTGTGAAGCATCTGTACGAAATTCAAACCCTCCCACCAGATTCTGGTCGAATTCTCCCTCATCCAGGATTCGAGCAAACTCTTAAAATCCCTGCAGCTAACTTCGGATTTAGGCAATTCCCCGTGTAATATGAAGAAATTCTTGCAAAGCGAACGCAGTTCGCGCACAACTTGTTCGGCAAACTTACGTCCATTGCCGCTTCGCAACACTCTTGGCGCCCCTATAATCGCCAACACATCTAACAATTTTGCCGCAACTTCTTTGGCAGTGTTACCGCGAAGAGCTCTTAGCACTGTGAATTTGGACGATTGATCTTCGTAAGTGAAAAAGTATCGATATTCAGATGCGGATTCTGCTGAGATCTCTGTTACGTCAATGCGAGCTTTGTTGTATGATTTCTTGGAAGTCTCAGTTAATTGTTCCGGCATCACTTTCGGAGATTCTGTTTGACATTGCTGAAATCAAACGTATATCAGTATATAATTTTCTAGAAACTAATTAATATGTTTATAGAGAGAAATATTGAGAAAGTTTACAGTCGCTGGTGTTTCCTGACAGTTTTGTTGTTTGATCTCATCTTCGTCCTTAGATTCAGGGACTTGCATGGTAACAAGCATGTTTTTCAAAGTTTGTGTGTTCAATGCTTTTTCCAAGAACTCAGGTTCTTGTTTTATAAATACAACATTGCGTCCGTCTTGATCTCCCGGCAGAAAATGATCCAGAGAATTGTGTGTGTACGCATCTTTTGGAATCCATTCTATGCCCAACGGCATATCTTTGCTCATTTTTATTATTGTGCTGTACACAAAGTGGCAAAATATTGCTTAACTATATGTGTGCTGCCACGTTCTCATTTTCTACAACGCACATTTCACAAGTTATTAAATCGAATTAACACTTCGGTATTGCTACATACAATGCAGAATTAAAAACTTTTGCAAACAGTCAGTGTGATCCGAGATATCAAGCCGGCACAACACGATTGTCATTAGATGAAGAGCAAATTAATAAATCTATATTTGTCACAGAACTTACATCGATTTCTACTTGCTGTACTTGTTTGAAATATATACAGCAGTTTCTCACACGAACTGTTCCACACTTCGTGCACATGTATACGTATTTCTCCATATTTTAATAAATAAACAGCATGATAAGTCTGATTTTTCTGTTGTCAACTTTCAACTGTTGGTTCGGTTTTATAAATGTTTTCGTATAACATCTAGTGGAGCATCATCAATAGGCCATTCTTCAGTCCGAATAGTTTCGATCCAATAAAAGATCAAAAGTAAAGACATTTTAAAAACTTATAAGACAACATTAAATTGAACGTGAAAGTCTATATAACAAATATCCGCGTCGTGATAGAGTTGTGTAGTGTGCGATAACGTTCTGTTGGCATAGATAATAGATCTCTACACTGAAAGGTGCAATATAACTGTAAACTGCTTTAACTGCTGTGTAAATAAAAGCAAAACAAGAGGGCGGGAGAGTAGCTCGGTATGTTCTGAGACCATAGTTTCGTTTCATTTGCTTGTAAAGCACGTTTCAGGAGAAACACGTTTTTCCATTGGACATTGGAATGCTTACTCCCCATATCAAACAATATCGAATTCCATGTGAATTCTTCTTTAGACATATTGTCTAATTCTCTCTATCTATTTTTTATATTTCATGGTTGTTGTTGATAACAGTCTAAAAACACCAAAACCTAGTCTAAAACTTTAGGATTTTGTGATATCTTGTTTGTGATATTTGAATGTCAGAGGTTTGTTTTTGCGAAATAAATTTAATAGAATTTAAAGTTCAGCGAAGTACTTCTTGAGTATTATTAATGTCATTACAACAACTGTTGATAATTATTTTCTTTCATAGAAAATTGGAGTACGAACAGATGTCTGTGGCAATCAATAACATCTATCAGTCAATTAATTATCGTATAGTTTTCTAATCATCTTGTTTTATATTGTTGAAAATGGCACAAACGCTGGATGACGCGTTGCTTGCTGCTCGTATGGCTGTGCAATTTGACGGCAAGGGTCAATATAAGCCAGCCTTGTATTATTACGATCTTGCTGTAAAACTGCTTGCTAAGTTACAATTAGATGATACGTATGAAGAAAAGCTTTCGGATTATCGTGACAGAATATCGACGATACAACAACTCAGTAAGCTATTAACGATAAGTCTTTTTTAAATTTAAGAAATGCAAACGATATAACAACAGAAGATGTAACTTGTAGTTCAAGATGAGGAAAAGAATAGTCATAAACCAGGATCGTTGGATCAGTCTCAATTACAAAAATGTAAATTTCTTTTGAATCATGCATTGAGTGCGGATGAAGAAGGTTTAAAGGATGTTGCAATAAAATTATACACCGATGCAGCTGAACTTGGCCTTAATGCAGTAAATACAATTTTTCTTTGTTATTATATGCATATATGTATATATTTGTTGAACTGTCTTATATACTTAAATTTGTATGATGTATAATTACAGAAAACTGTTGATACAAAAGTAAAAGAAAAATTAATGACTCTTGTTAAAGTTGCTGTTGAACGAGCAGAGGAATTAAAAGGAGTTAAAACTACAGGTGTTAAAACCACAGGAGTTAAAACTACAGAAGATGACAGTGTTATAAAAAGTCTTTCCAAATTGCCATCTGTACCAGAAGGTAATCTTCCAGATATTGAACAGTCAGATACTTATCAGTCAAAGTCAGTAGAATCTGAGCAATCAAGAAACATCACACCATCACCTATCTCAGGTAATAAATGAGTAAATTGTGTATAAAAATAAAATTACAAGTTATATTTATTATTTAATATCTAAAAATTTATTTGCAGCTAAAAATACCAGATCCTCGCTTCATCGAGGAAGCAGCGGACATCTCAAAATAACTGGTAGTACCAATTATACTGAAGAAGAAAAAAGAGTATTATTACATAGCTCTCGTATAAATGATCACGAATTTGTACCATTTATGAGTATCGATCTTGCCGAAAAGTTTCAATACGCTATTCCATTTACCGATAAGGATGGCGTTTTGGAATTAGCTCCAAAACAAAAGCGTGACTTTACTGGATGGCATCGACCAGAAGACTTGTATTCTGATCCTAAAATGGTTGTTGGTCATCATGTTGATTTCTTCAGCATAAAACAGACTGTTAGTGTTAAATATATTAACATATATTTTCTTTTTTTATTACTTTTTTATTCTTTAAGAATATTGAAAGTGTCTTGTGAATTGCAACATTTTTAAAATATTTGATTGTCTTTTAGGTGGTTTCTGACTGTTCATTTGTTGCCTCGCTCGCAGTAAGTGCGCAATATGAGAAGAAATTCGGGCGAAGACTTATAACATCGATTATTTATCCCAAAAACAAAAACAAAGAGCCCATATATAATCCATTTGGTAAATAAATTTTTATTGTATGTGTATATTAATTCATATAACTACACAATTATAAGTATTAACTATCACTACACATACATTCTTTATATTAACAATAAAAATGCTCGCAGTAAATCACATCCGAGAAATAGAAACATATCATACAGACACTTAATCTAGTGTTTATAGTTTTTTTTCTATTCTGTAATCTTGCTTTTTACGCAGTACTTGATATTTAAGGAGAACTATTATTCTTCGTATAAAGTATTTATTCTTCAAGTGAAACATACATATATGCTTCCGTGTTTGTTATTATTATTATTATTGTGTATTAGAAGTGATGAAAAACATATAATATTAGGAAAATACATGGTGAAACTACATATCAATGGCGTACCACGTAAAGTAATAATAGATGACTTATTGCCTGTAAGCCGACATAACAACCAATTGTTATGTTCGTATAGTAACAATCGTGGGGAACTATGGATTTCTTTACTCGAGAAGGCTTATATGAAAGTGATGGGTGGTTATGATTTCCCTGGATCGAACAGTGTAAGTTCATAATCTGTGAACCATTCTATTACTTATTGATCCTTTTTTGATGTTATATTACATCGACTTTTTTTTTTTTACAGAATATAGATTTACATGCTTTAACTGGCTGGATACCCGAGAGATGTGCAATAAGAACAGATGATGCAGATTTTAATAAAGATAGTTTATTTGATACGCTGATATCGCGACTTCATAGAGGAGACGTACTAGTGACCGTAGCGACAGGAGAAATGTCGGAAATTGATGCGGAGCGCACAGGCCTTGTGCCGAGTCATGCATACGCCGTTCTTGATGTGAAAAAAATTAATGTGAGCATATTTCTCTTACAATACATGACGCAATTAAAATGTTTAAATGTAACATGCATTCGCAAGAGATTTGGAAAGATGATGAAATGTTCTCAAATGTTGTATTAAATGCACATGTAGGGGGAAAGATTGCTACAGTTAAAAAATCCGTGGTCTCATTTGCGATGGAAGGGCAATTATTCCGAACTCGACACGCGACATTGGACTGAGGATTTGAAAGAGGCATTGAATTATGATCCGGAGTCCGCTTCGCAATTTGACAATGGCATTTTTTGGATCGATTACAACAGCATATGCCAGTTTTTCGATGTATTTTATCTAAATTGGAATCCAGGACTATTCACTTATACTTACTGTATACATCAGTACGCGATCCTGTTTTATTGCCGATCCATTATTTTGCCTCGTGTATCTCATAGCAATAATAATTTCAATTTATATTGCAGGATGTGGAAAGCTGGTATCGGACCTGTGAAAGACGCGTATAACATCGGTGATAATCCGCAATTCTCGTTGGAAGTGCAGAGCAAAGGGACAGGTGCGATTTGGATACTTCTTACAAGACATATTACAGATATAGCTGATTTCCGACAAAACCAGGAATACATCACAGTTTTAGTTTACCGTAATAATGGAAAAAGAGTGTATTATCCACGTAAGCATTTGCGATCGTTCACATTTTGCCTCAAGTTCTTTTTATCAGCTACAGAAATAATACGTGATGGAAACGAAATTGTGTTTAGATGATCCACCGCCTTATATCGATGGTGTTAGAATAAACAGTCCGCACTACTTGTGCAAGATCAGATTCAGTGAGCAAAGCGATACAAAATACAATTTAGTCATATCCCAGTATGAAAAAACAAATACCATTTACTACACGCTTCGTGTGTACGGCACGTGTCCGTTTACGTTGCGAAAAATACCTCAGCTTTACCGATATGAAGAAGAAGTATATTTTTTGCTAATATTTATTTCTCTACATTCTTTTTAAATGATTTTTCTATATAAAGATTATATTTTCTAGTATATTATTTATGTATGTGTGTTTACAGGTCACAGGACAATGGAAAGGCATCACTGCAGGAGGATGCGGCAATCATCCTACGTACATGAATAATCCACGATATCAAGTAGTACTTGAAAGTGTTAATAATAATAATTATTTTTTAATCATCTTGAAAGGACCTAGAGCTTATCAAATTGGATTTGACATCAGTACCGTTATATTGAATGATGCAAACGCGGCAACTGCGTTTAAAACAAAAAGTTCTGGACCGTTCAGGTTTGTAATTTGTTTTTTTATTTCGTTTTGTTAAAATGTTTAATAATTTTGTTTGACCTATCTTTTTTTTCTACAGATCTGGATTTGTATATTTGGAATTAGAAGATGTACCAGCAGGAACGTATCAGATTGTTCCTTCAACGTATTTGCCTGGTCAAGAGGGACCGTTCTTTTTGATCTGTAAATCTTCGTGTAATTTTAAGCTTCAACTTCTTTAAAAAATGAAATAAATTGTTGGTCACTAAATGCGGATATTTTAAGTTACTCGCGTGTATATACAAGATGTTTATTTGAATATTACAAAACTTATTTTTTCAGGAAATATAGAATAAAAAAAAAAATAAAAAAATAAAGTAAAATTTACACATTATTAAAGTATTATACATAGTTAGAAACAATTATGTTCGTACATGTTTTCACATATATATAGAAAAGTGTATAGCAATCCTGTAAATTATAAATTTTTTAAATACAGTTATATATGATGCGCGCGTAATACACACTCTTACGTATATGCAAATAATAAATTTATTACACAAATGTATATATATATAAATTTTTTTCTATTATTTGTGTGAATTATTAAAATGTCTCTTTATAACACATATGCATTGTTTGCATTTTTTATTTTATATATAAAAAAGTAGTTTCTGTTTTATATGTATATATACATATATATATTTATATCATATAAATATATATATGTATAGATGTATTGACAAAGACAAATGGCTTCACATGTAATCAATAGTACTATGTACATAAAACATTATACAATATATGTGATAAAATATAAATCGTGTCATAAGATTGCAAAAAAGAATCGTAGAACTAATGGGAAAAGGTAATTTACTTACAGAATATAATCTTGGTTTCTAATATATAGATATTTTAATTATATATTAGTGGCAAAATTTGTAAATTGTCCTTTCTCATAGTTTATAAGATTTCTTTGATTTTTGTTCAATTGGTTATTGTACATATAGACTATATCGACATAGAGTTTGCGTTTTTTTTTCCTTTCTTTCATGCGCTAACGAAGAATATAACATTAATTTTAAGTGTGATATAACAATTTTAAAAGCAATATAATAAAAAAAATATATTCATTCAAGTGTACATTCATAGGCGCAATTTATAATCGGTCAAAAATAAACTTCTTTTCTTTTGGGCACGCATGAAAGATTACAGGCTACTACTTTTCTTATAATGTTTATTACACAGTACCACACACACTTCGTAGTATTACAAAAATAGATTATAAAAAATGCTAGTATTGATACAATGAGACTGAGGTCTTATACTATTGAAAATCCAACGAATATGTCAAGCAGAAAAAAAGCCTGTTTGTGAAAAAATTACAGTTAAAGCTTTGTATGTAGAGATATGTTAGTGCATTATCTGCTTTATCGTGTAAAAAATAAATAATGCGTGGAAATTTATAAATATTCACTGTGAGTGAGATACACAGTTGTTGTATATAATCTTTGTTTGTATTGCGTGTGATACTTCTTTTTATTTATTATATCTAAAAAGAGATTTTTTTTCTTCATATACAGAATATTTCAGACTATGTAATGCATCATGTTTCGAGCGAAGAAACTTTAGATGATCCAATTTAGTAATTTGTTTTGTTTTTTCTTAACATTTATAAATCAAAGTTTATTAGAGTTTTAATACGTTTTGGTAGAATTTTTGTCTCCAAATAATCTCGGGATGTAATATGGGATCTGAAATATTCTGCATACTTGCCATTATTTTGATACTTGTACTTCAAATTTGTGATATTAGAAAATATACATATTAATTTATGCATTTTAATATTTTTCCCTTTGATTTTATACGAATTTTTTAACAATATATTACTTCTAAAAATAAAAATTCCAACAATATCCATTTATGAAACTTTTACACAAAAAGATTTGATATTATCGCTAAAAAAAATTAATGTAAAAATACTTTGTTAATAAATATAACATACTGGTAGTTTTTGTTATTACGATAATAACATTTTCTATTTTAGTATATATATTAAATAATAAAAATCATTACTTCTTAAATAAATTCGAATATTCGCGTTATTCAAGGCTGTTAAATTTGCATATTATGTTACTCTTTTTGTTAAATACCTAAATATCTAACCTTTTATTTTATGTATAAATTTAATGATATATATATCACACATAATAGAATTTTTTTGCCCCTCTGACATTTCTCTTAGGGAGAAATGTGTCATGTGTATAAGAGAAAAATGTATATTTTAAAATTATTATAAAAAGTTACCACACACACACACACACACATATACTCGAGACAAACGTGATCACATTTTTGTTTTGCACGAAATGACATCTTGTGTAAAGAGAAATTGAATCAATTACTAGAATATATCACTAAATCGAACTTTTTGCAAACTACAATACGAGTAGAGACACAGAAATATTAAAATACAATAGCGGATGAGCACTGGACGTCAGTTATATATAAATGTGATATATACTTTACACACTAAAAATGTTTTTTCTATAGAGAATATTCTATATATTAAATATATATCATTTATAATATATATGTTATTGTCAAAGTATAAAACTATGTTCTAAGTGGCTTGATGTAAGATGTGAAAGAAGAAATGATATAATTACAATGCTGCCTTTTTTTTTATTTATTTATTTTCACCTACTGAACTCTGGAAGCGGCTTGGCTATTCCCTCGCTGTAAGCCTTATGAACTGCTTCACACACAAATCTATATTGACTCTAGAAAAAAAATTACACATTTGGATAAATAATAATATTTCACACTCTTAATATTTGAATTTCAAAACAAAAAGAAAACCAATTTGTGACAATAGAACGAATGCGAATATATAGAAGATCGCTGACTTACAGCATTCTGTATCATCATTGCTCTCTGATCTCTCATAGAGCGTACAATATCTAATGGGTACACTGGTTGATTAGCTTCAATTAAACACAGGGCGGTTTCCATTAAAACTAATACACCGGTTCGTCCTATTCCAGCGGAACAATGCACGACCGCGGGCTCGACTATTCCGGTACGAGCTGCCCTGACGCGTTCTGTAAACGTAGTAAATTGCCGCCAATCGCTAGGCACTCCGTGATCGGGCCAGCTGCAATACTGCATATGCGTTATATCTCTCTCTTCCCCTGTCTGTAAAAATATACGTAAAAACGCGCATCTTAATATACATGTTTACATCGTTTACACGTATGTACGAACTGCAGAAATACGAGACATTACTGACATTAACATCGCGAAGTATGAATTCTCTAAAAATAAATGTATCCTCGACGTTTTCCGCAGTGGACGTAAGTGTGAGATTTCTTAAAGTCAGAGTCTCATTGTACGCCGGCCAATATTGATGGCATTTCGCACGACCACGTTCAACCAGAGTCGTCAGCATAACGACGAGCGTACTTCCGGCCTCTAAAACCATTTGCCAAAAGTCGGCAACGGTGGAAGACAACGGACCTTGCGTGGCAATGTATCTGTTAATAATACCAGAACCTGGTATTTCCATGTTCACGTAATTGGCATTAATATAATCCCCGTTCGCAGATCCCATCAAGATCACTCGGGTGACATCGTCTGTGGAAGCACATGTCATTTCACATGGACTGTCTTACGGATAATATTACATCTCTGCTTACATTTTTCATTAACTTCAAAGATGTTATATTTTGATTCTTTATTACAAAAGATTCCAACTTACACGGCGATATATCTCGGTAGCGATTTTTTGATTGATTCTCTGGCTTCTTTGATTCAAGTGACGTGAGTTCCGGATTCTTTCTGTACAACTGCTCATACTGCGCGATAAGAGCACCGCTTGCTAGACCGTCCGCGAGCAATAACATAGATTGTGCCAGTGCGTCGGATCCAATGACCGCGTGAGGTGCATCAGGCACATATCTTGCGATTAACATATTAGAATCAGCGCGTATATTTTTGCGTAACATATATATAAAAAACAATTTGTAATTTAGAGGTACCTATAAGGCGGTTCTTCTTCGGATGTCTCGTCGGTACCAGCCAATGCATTGTACAGAGCGTTAGGCCTGACGGTTAACGTAAGTTCACCGGTTCCGCGATCGCGCGACTGCCGTATCAAATTTACCACGCGTTCATGCAACAAACCACTCACGTCGATTCCATTGATGTAAACAACCTGCGCGAAAAGATATATGTTTTATATTATACGTGTCAACAAATTAGTTACACTTTAATTGTTTCAAACATTCTATTGATATTTATAGATAATTTTAAGATTCAAAATTGAAAGATTTAAATAAATACTTGATCTCCTTCGTTTAACTTCGGATAACATCGATCAGCTGGTGTGTTCGGAGCGACTCGTGACACCAAGATCGGCATATCCAAATCTAATCCACCTTTCACATTGAAACCAAAACGACCTTGTTCGTCCGGTGTTAACGATATGGTAACTAAACCGTCTTCTAATATCTAAAACAATAAAACAATATGTACTCGTAAAATATTCTTGCTCTCACATTTAATTATATCTTTAATTTCAATAATTAAACATACTTGTGGCGCTGGAGAGCTAGTAGGTTCACTGTAGTCTGGCAAATCGTAAATATTTCTCTCATTAGTTGTATCATCGTCCGCGTAAGTAAACACTCGAGATCCTAATGCTGGGGAAAAAGCTCCACCTTGAGTATAGCTTCCTGTTATTTCTTCCCTCAAAGAAGATAAAAAACCACCTTCACTATAAGAGGAGATAAATAAAACTAAAAAAGTGCCAACTAAAAATATGCTTAAACGATATTTTTCTTGTTGTGGTAGTACAAATTTATTTTACGCGCAAAAATATACGCGTCAATTAACTTGTAACTTACTCGTCACTTGGATGTCCTTCTCCCCATGCTTGACGAGGTTCCCGAGCACCAAGAGACTGAACCTTGTCATAAGATCGTGCGGATCTTCCAGGAGGTATTAATTTTCCTTTGTCTTCACTCACAGGTGCCGTAATAGTGTGAGCGAGTTTTTTGCTAGGTGACCTAAATATAAGTCATGAAAAAAGTTTCAATATACATAATGTTAAACTGTTACATTAATCCCTGTTATATTAACCGTAATTATATTGATCGTACCGTATAAATGTCCTTTCCACGCGCGCTCTATGTTTCCCATCTTCGACCGTTTGAAATTCTGTGCGTCCCGAATACGTGAACCTACTACTTAAGGTAAGAGGAAACCGTTTCGGACGCATTTTCGGGCTGTGAAGTCTAAAGAAGGTGTGATGTTCAACACAAGCTTTCCATAAATTTTTAGAACTACGATAAGTTTGCATATTGAAGCCCAACAACGTATCATAATTTTCAGACTGCAACATAAATTTGTTAATTTTCATCTTTTAAATTTAATAAAGAAGGGAACATTGTAAATTAGTTAATAATCCGACTCACTTGCTCTCGTCGAAGCTGTATAAAAAATTGTTTCCTTTTAAAAGAAATTTTAACTATTTTTGACCATGAAAATACATTGATTTTTATACCATTTTGAAACACAACCAGACCAATTGACGTAACACCCAACTGTATCTCTTTGTTCGTTGAATCCTTAAAAGAAATAAATGTATCGAGATATAACTTAACAAAAAAATATTCAAGAAAAATTTATCTTTAAAATCTGAGTTTTTAGAAATAACATACTCTTGCTTTGTGTAATTCTACTCCGTACATATCTAATCGCTTTGCGTGATCTAAGAAATTAAATTCTGCATCAGCTGGCAATTGTCCTCTAAAAGGATAAAAATATTTGTATTTTAATATTAAAGCAAATGAAAGAAACAAATTTTATTGAACATTCATAAGATTAATTGCAAGATACAGACTTGTGCAATTTGTGCAATTCCGATATTTTCTTTTCCATTTCTTCTGTTTGTCCAGGTATCAGTTGCAAATGTGATAGATAACCTGGCCCATGTTCTTCCGGATGATAATCCCCTAATTCCGCTATAAGTGAAAAGAAATATAAAATGTACTTTTGATATACTGAAAACACTGAAATATAATAGTGAATGATATGTATTTACATTGAACTGTATAACTTGCGATTAAACAAGCTGTACTAGGTGGCAACTGTAATTTTCCTTGTAAAATATCTCTCCGTATTTGTAAATAGAATTGATATCTGGTATATTCCTCTTGTAGCTTACTAGGATCGGATACATAGAATTTTACTTTAAAAAAGAAATGTCCACCTAAAATCAAACAAACGTATATATTACTATATTTATAAATTGTATAATAAATGAAAACATACTACTATTTAACCAACGCAGATTCTACATAATTATGAAAATATGATCTTTACCCTTACTTCTTATTTGCTTTTTTATAGGTTTAGAGGGATCTAGCCATCTCTGAAAAAAATGTTTATATTGTAAAATAAACATAATGTACTACGTCACAATAATAATGAAAGAAGCAGATAACAATCAAACAGCTACTTCCAGTTGCAAATATATAATCTTTAAAAGATGTTACCATTACATCAGATGTAGGAATAGTCGCATTAACTCCATTTTCAGCATACTGTAAACCAAAGTAATCCTTTTCAATGAGTTCCAAATGTTGAAAGACCAAGTCCAAAAGAACTTGCCCTTTTGCTCGTTTCTGCAATGTATTATAATTGTTTTTATTACTTGGACACATGAATTATTGAATCTACCAAAGAACACTGGTGAAAGAAATATTTACATCTAACTGAAATGTGTGCTGTGTATCATCTAAAAAAGTAACAGTAGCTGACAGAGATTTTAATCTGCGATTTCTCGCTAGTTCAGCACCACGAACGTGGTAGCTCCCACTGGAGCCACTCAACGCTCTGCGTGATACACTTTCAATCATCTCAAATATACGAAGGCGTGTCAACCACCTTCTCGACACCACCTCTCTGCTATGCTGACTACCTGTAGAATCAAACAAACTATATATAGTAACAACCAATAAAGTAAGAGTAATTTATTTACATATAACAGAGGTTTGGTTAGTTTTATAACAACCAAAGTTTTAAATATAGTTTGTTTTTTTAACTATATCACACACATCTTATAACACATTTTTTTAAACACACACATAAAACATGAAACTTAGATCAGGAAAATACTTAAAATTATCAAATCCAAAATTAATAAATATGCAAAAAGTCATCTCTATACAAAAAAGTTATCTGACAACTAAAAATTAGTAAGGAAGTAATATCTAAAATCATTAAAACACACAGTAGTAGTTTTTTAAATAAATTTTAAATGTTACCCACTTACAAATATTATTATTAGAATATTATTATTGTTGTAAGAATATTATATAGTTTTATTAAAAGAAGCATAGAAAGAAAACAAACCTTTGCTGCATAAGTCTGCATTTTCTGGCTGTACTTTCCAACTTTATTTGTACATATTTTTCTTTTATCTGTTTTTCCTTTTAGTTTTTTTTCTAATGTTTATAAATTACAAATGTAAAAAAAGTACAGCTAAAAAATAGACTTTTCTCTTAGAGTGAACTTCGCAAATCAAAACAATCTTATTCAACACGTCACACAAAAAAAATAAATATAAGGATATAATTACATTCCAGGGATGTCATTAAAAATAAGTTCACCAAAATTTTAGGTCAATAATCCAACAAGAGTTACATAATCAAATTGCCATCTACTGTGTGCCAGAATGATAGAGAACAGGAATATTTTGAAAATGGTTGACACATGTGAAAGAGAAAATACTCCCATTGACTGTCAGACAATTCTGTGAATTCTTTCCAGCCTGTTAATGTAAGATGCATTTCTAAATCATTATTAGAAATGACAAAAAAATATAAGAGATTATTAGAAGAAAATAGAAATGACAACAATGAGAGATTACCAGAATCACAATAAACAAAACGCATAAATGGTACTGGGCCACCAGTAAGTATAATTTAAAAAAAAAAAAAACAAAAAAATAATGTTGCAATGATAAAGATCACAATAAGAATCTTACATTAATTGACTTAATTTAAAATGCCATAAATTATCGTGACAACACTTACATTCATGATATATCAGCCACGCGGTTCGTCTCTAGTTGACGCAAAACCTCATGTACGGGATCTGATTCGTTCCAAACATACGTGCGATTCCGGGAATCGGTTTCTCCTCAGAACGGCGAAAGAATACGCACCTTTTCATAATTGTGACAATCTACCAAGACATTCGCTCCGAGTTAAACACCGAATTACGCTCACAGATCACTTCGATGCGGCAGACCAGTAACTGTCGCACTCCTAATTGCACTTTTGATTTCTTTTTGTTTTGTTTTCACTAACGATTTCTATTTTCTCTAATCATTCGCACCTTTTCTTCTTGTTCAGCTCTTTCACCCGGTCGTCAATCGGCGCATAAGGCAACCTCGCGTTACAACAATCGGTCATTCTGTGGACGCACCAACAGCGCGATGTTGGATCAATCGTGGTTAAAAAAAAGTATTCCGCAATTCTCTACTACACGAGCGAGCTTATATTACACGCGCATATGTGCCGCCTATTCAATTGCGGCATATGTAATGTAATGTATGCGTTTACGTAGCGAGCGAAAGCCAAATGAACGACCACGTACGAGGCACAGTTGCGCGGACCTTGTTTCGGAAACGAAAGCTCTAATCGGCTCTCTCAAGCATTCCGATTTGCGCGAGAGACGTTTGACGCCTACGGTGGAAAACGCGGTTGTATTTACAGGTTGTGTATATGGCTGCACGGCGCTACGTATGTATATATATATACGCACACACACACACATACACGTCGCTCGCTACGCACACACTTGCAAGATATTAAGCGCTCGCGCGCGCGTAAGCGAGAGATCGGACATCATAGGTAAAAATGCTAGTTCAAGGGTATACAACGAAAAGGTTCGATGCAGAGCGCGCTGGTAGATGAATTATGTATGCCAAATATTTCCGCGTTCACAATGGCCGCAAAGTTCCTGACCAATTGCGTTCGAACAATTCGGTCAATCGACCGATTGGTTGATTCTTTCTTGGTTTTTGGATTGACGATCCGAAGAAATCGGTTCGAGTTCCCGAGCCAAATTTTATTTTGTTTTCTTGCGAAATTGACCAACTGCACAAATCAATTTCCTTCAATTGAATGTATTTTTTGGTAGTCATGAAAAACAAGGCCTGAAGATAAGAAAGGACGTGAAAACCAATCAAATGGTCGCGTTCAGCGGACTCAACGGTTGTGATATCGTTTTGCGTTTTTGTTGCTTATGATTGGCAATAACTTTTATGTCAAACAGATCTAGAGGAACGGACCAATCACACAAGCAGCAAAGAATTATTCTGAAGCGAGACTACGCGGGACGCCAGTCGGCGTTTTATTATGCGCAGAAGCCATAATTCGCGTCACCGCGGCGGTGGTGGTGAGTATGTTGTTGCGTATGTACTTAGCGGGTTTGGTTATAAATCCGTATAAATCCCGCCATCTCCGTATCTAAAATTCGTTGCCAGTCAGTTTGTATTGTCGGTGGTTGAAAAGAATTTTGGTTGTTAATATTGCGCACTATCCGGCGTAAATCTGTAGAGAACAAGAAGAAGGAAGATGTGATTAACGCCGAAGCTCTCCACGCGTCTTCCCGAATGTTTTGTTCCTTACCGTTTACATCGCGATCGTGTTAAATTTCTAATTTCGCATTATTACAGAGTAACAGGTCTTGTGCGACCGCCTGCGTGGATCAAAATCAAACGCAAACGCCATGGCAAACGTGTCTCTCGACAAGGATATGTTTTTTCGGCGCATGAAGCGTCTGTACGCCGCTTGGAAGGTAAGCACGTTAAGTGGGAACGCGCACGTGTTGCGTTTCTTCGACAATGATGATATGTTGAGATTTTTCGATTTTTCATAATTCTTTGTCTTTCCAACAATCAGGATGGAGAAGTCGGCACCGATGATAGTTTCAGTAAAATGGACTGTCTGGTCTCTGCTGTCGGAACCGACGAGGACATCGTTTACAGCAAGTCCACGGCGTTGCAGGTACGCGCGTTTCAGATTCTCAATTCTTTGTGTTCGGCGATTTTGCAACGCCTGTTGTGGGCGTTTTTTTTCGAAAGAACTACACAATTTGAATCTGATTCAAGCACTTACTGTTCTTTGTGTGTTTTTGTATAAACTCTAACTAGTAAGCAACATCAGAAGTTAGCGGTTATTCATTTTGTAGTTTAATATGCGACTGTTTTTAGACGTGGCTGCTCAGCTATGAACTCACGGACACAATAATGATATTGGCGGAGGAAGTAATCAGCTTTTTAGCTAGCAAAAAGAAGATTGAATTCTTGAGGAAGGTGGAAAATCAGAAAACTGATGATACAGGAGTTCCTCCAGTAAAATTGTTTGTGAGAGACAGAGTATGTATAAAAGTGTTGGATTATTTTTGCAAATGTTGTCATTACATCTCGACATTGGGCACTAATTGTATCCGGATATTTGTTTAAAGAGCGACGAAGACAAAGCGAATTTTGCCAAACTCATCGAAGTGATGAAACAAAGTAAAAAAGGCAAAACTCTGGGAGTATTTTCAAAAGAAAATTACCCTGGTGCCTTTATGGACGCATGGAGAGCAGCTTTAAAAAACGAATCGTTTGATACGGTAAGCGTACGAGATATTTGAGCAAAGATTTTTTTTTATTGTATGAATTTGAAATAACATGGGATATCTCTGCAAAATTAGGTGGATGTAAGCGCAGCAGCTGCATATGTTATGTGTCCGAAGGAAGACAGCGAAATTCTTACTATAAGGAAAGCTTGTTTGGTATCTATGGATGTCTTTACCAAATATCTTAAGGATCAAATAATGGAAATTATAGATTCCGACAAGGTGCCCTTTCTTTTTATAGTTACACATACAGGTTCATGATGTTTGCGGAGAAGATTTATAATGTATGTGTACATATTGATTGCAGAAAGTTAAACACTCGAAACTGGCGGAAGGTGTAGATGCGGCTATCACAAATAAAAAGTATGTAACGGGAGTAGATGTGACGCAGGTAGATATGTGCTATCCCGCGATTATACAAAGTGGAGGAAATTATTCTCTCAAATTCAGTGCCGTTAGTGACAAAAACACAACTCTTCATTTTGGCGTCATTGTTTGTTCATTAGGAGCACGTTACAAATCCTATTGTTCAAACATAGTGAGAACTTTGTTGGTTAATCCTACAAATGCAATTGAGGTATGTATAAGAAGCGAGATTTTTGCATCATGTAATATAAATGCTGACGTTATCAAATCAACAATTAACATATTGGTTTATTTTAATTAATTAAAACATACCATGTACTAATTTGTTACAATATTGTTGTAGACAAATTACAATTTTTTATTGCAACTTGAAGAGGAGATCCTGAAAAAGTTAGTAGCCGGAACACAAATAAGTGAAGTGTACGAAACTGGCATCAAGTTTGTGAAAGATGAAAAACCGGAGATGATAAATCATTTGACAAAGAATTTCGGATTTGCCATGGGTATTGAATTTAAGGAAAGTTCCCTGTTGATAGGCCCAAAAACCCACGCAGTAGCCAAAAAGGGCATGGTCTTCAATGTCAATGTCGGTCTCGCGAATCTCACTAACCCAGATGCGACAGACAAGGAAGGAAAAATATACGCTCTCTTCATAGGCGACACGGTTATGGTGAACGAGGATCAACCTGCTACTAATTTAACGCCGGCAAAGAAAAAAGTAAAGAATATCGGTATATACGTGAAAGACGACGAGGACGAGGAAGAGGAGGGAAGCGGCAAAGAAAACGAGCCAAAACCCGAGATTTTGGGACGCGGAAAGAGAACGGCTGTGATAGAATCCAAATTGAGGACAGAACACAGTTCGGAAGAGAAGAGGAAGCAACATCAGAAAGAGTTAGCTCAACAATTGAACGAGATCGCTAAGGCTCGTCTGGCTCAACAGTCCGGTGGTAAGGAACAGGAGAAAATACGTAAATCAACGGTCTCTTACAAGAGTCTAAGTCATATGCCACGTGAACCGGAAGTCAGAGAACTGAAGTTGTACGTGGACAAGAAATATGAGACTGTTATTCTACCTGTTTTTGGTATTCCCGTACCTTACCACATATCAACAATCAAGAACATTTCGCAATCAGTAGAAGGAGATTATACGTATCTTAGAATAAACTTTTTCCATCCGGGTGCAACAATGGCGCGAAATGAATTCGGATCTTACCCTCAGCCCGATGCGACGTTCGTCAAAGAAGTGACATATCGAAGCACAAATACCAAAGAGCCCGGCGAGATATCAGCGCCGTCGTCCAACTTGAACACAGCTTTTAGATTAATCAAAGAAGTCCAAAAGAAGTACAGAAACCGAGAAGCGGAAGAGAGAGAAAAGGAGGATCTCGTAAAACAGGACACTTTGATATTGTCACAAAACAAAGGCAATCCAAAACTGAAGGACTTGTACATTCGACCGAATATAGTCACGAAAAGAATGACAGGTGGATTGGAAGCGCACGTCAACGGTTTCCGATATACTTCGGTTCGCGGTGACAAAGTGGATATTCTTTATAATAACATAAAAAATGCTTTCTTCCAACCATGCGATGGTGAAATGATTATATTGCTTCATTTTCACTTAAAGGTATGCGTAACAAGTTAATATTTTATATAAAATGTTTACTTACTGAAATTTGTGAGTTTTAAAATTCTTATACATCTACAACTGTCGCGTGTATTATATGTATTTTTAATATTGTCTCTATATTTTTAGCATGCCATCATGTTCGGTAAAAAGAAACACTTGGATGTACAGTTTTATACGGAAGTTGGAGAAATAACTACAGATTTAGGCAAACATCAACACATGCACGACCGTGACGATCTAGCTGCCGAACAATCGGAACGAGAGCTAAGACACAAGTTAAAAACTGCTTTTAAAAGCTTTTGCGAAAAGGTGCGTATAAAGTCGAACGAAGTTAACAGATTCACATTTGTTTGACCTGCGTTAATGATATATATCTATGTCGTGTACAAAGGTTGAGGGAATGACTAAGCAAGATATTGAATTTGATACACCATTCCGCGACTTGGGATTTCCTGGTGCGCCTTACAGAAGTACAGTTTTGCTTCAACCAACCAGCGGATGTTTGGTCAATCTCACAGAATGGGTAATCAAAAGTCGTTTATCTTAAAACAAAATAATATAAATATCGTATATGCATTGCACGCGTCATGTCAAATTTCAGCCTCCGTTTGTCATTACGTTGGAAGATGTTGAATTGGTTCACTTCGAAAGAGTACAGTTTCATCTAAAGAACTTCGACATGATTTTCGTCTTCAAAGATTATCATAGGAAAGTGGCGATGGTGAATGCAATCCCTATGAATATGCTGGATCATGTCAAAGAGTGGTTAAAGTAAGTGGGCACATGTTTGTTATTGAAAATAAAACATGAATAATTTCTTGTCGTTAAATAATATTAAATTTATAACTATTTTTTTTTTTCAGTTCGTGTGATATTCGATACTCGGAAGGCGTTCAGTCTCTAAATTGGACCAAGATCATGAAGACTATAACTGACGATCCTGAGGGATTCTTCGATAGCGGAGGATGGACATTCTTGGATCCTGAAAGCGATGCGGAAAATGAAGAAGATGTTGAAGACGAAGAAGAGGAGGAAGATGATGCATATGAGGTTTGAATAAATACAAAACAAATTTTTTCCAAACCAAATAGAATCGATTCAAATTCATATCTTGCTCGCATTTAATTTGTTTACAGCCGTCAGATATGGAAAGCGAGGAAGAATCTGACGATGATTCCGAATATTCTGAGGCTTCTGAAGATAGCGATAGTGAAGGTATCGTTTGTCAAACGTCGTTATTTTTTCTTTTGTTTTTACTTTCTAAGTTTGTAATATTGTTTTTTTTTAGAAGAAGAGTTAGGTAGTTCTGAAGAATCCGGCAAGGATTGGTCGGATTTGGAGCGAGAAGCGGCCGAGGAGGACAAAGAAAGAAGCGACGATCGTTACCGCGACGACTATAGTTCCAGTAAGAAAAAGAAAGCCAATCGAAGACAATCTACACCTCCGTCAAAAGATAGGTATATATTCAAATACATTTGATATTTTGACGTATATGTATTATTTTATTGATCATTTTATTGATTTTTATAATACATGTTCTGTTTCGTATAAGGCATAATTCCAAGCACAAGAGCTCTTCGAGTTCGAAAAGCAAAAGCGTGTCCAGCAGCAAGGATAAACGATCACCGGACAAACACAGGTAAAACTTTGATTCTTTTGAAAAATATCTGATATTGTCGCGTAAAAAAAATTATTTTTCCCAAAAAATATAAATTCAACTCAAATGAGTTTTGTGTTTTGGCAATTAAAGAACGGATCGATCACGGAGTGGGGGCTCGCACAAGAAAGGGTCTCCTTCCAAATCGTCCAAACACAGGTGATTACCTTTAAGTTTTGTGATAAGCGTATTGTTACAATTGGCGTGTTTGTTTGTGTAGCCCCAAAAAGAGCGACAGACACGATAAGCACGACAAAAGTAAGTCGTCACATTCTTCATCCAGCAGTAAAAAACGGTCTCGCGAGGACAGTTCGGAAAGAAACGGCAGGTCACCTAAAAAGTCTAGGTAAGTGATCGATTTATTCACGATTTTATTTTTATGTTTATTTATATTATTTTATTATAATTAAAATTTGTATATATCATTATATATTTGTGTATCTAGGAAGTAAACGTGTGTGAAGGAGAGTATTCGCGCACTAAGGAAGAAGCACACAGGAAGATACACAACAAATACAACATTATTGCTAAGTACTTTCGTATTTAAGATATAGCGAGTAATCATTAATTTAGATAAGAAATATAGTACATTTTCTTGCATTGGAAATGATTGAAACATTTGATGTTACCTTATAATTTGAGAGTGACTGCTTTGTCGTTGAAGTATTTTACTTTTGTATGCACTCTTTAGTTTATAATATCAATAAATTTACTTACGAGTGCTTGGAAAAAGTTAAAGTGTCTCAACGTTCGAACTAATTGAACTGCTCTCGAATCTTAAGATTATTCCGAGTATTGAAGATAATCGAACAGTTCGAAAAGTTTAGCAGGGCTTATTTTGCTAACGACGCATGCGGTATGAAACGTAATAAATATTTTATTTTATTCGTAATACGTCATTGCGCAAAACAACAAAATGTATTATAAAAACGAGACAACGTGTTAATAAAATAACAAAATTGTCATAAGTTATAGAGTAAGACGGCACAAATGTTTCTGCTTCGAACTGTTCGCGAATTCGGAGTACAATTCGTTCGAGTTTGTTGTCTGAGTTAGGCCCTGCGGACAATAGACAAAATATTAGGAATAAAAGTAAATATTAAATATTAGAAATAA
The DNA here is from genome assembly GCA_014825455.1 of Pseudomyrmex pallidus. Classification (NCBI taxonomy): domain Eukaryota; kingdom Metazoa; phylum Arthropoda; class Insecta; order Hymenoptera; family Formicidae; genus Pseudomyrmex; species Pseudomyrmex pallidus. The sequence continues at coordinate 35,479 of QVNV01009240.1, forward strand.
GAAATTAATTTCTTTGCAAAACAAAAAAATATAAAATTAATTCATCATAAATTAAGAAATAAGAATTTGAAATAATTAATCTATTTCGTTCATTCGTTTAACGTAACATTACTTCAAATTGCTTTTTCTAATATTTAATATTTATTCCTATTCCTAATATTTTTTCTATTGTGCGCGGGGCCTTACGTAGTTACGTTAACATCCTGCAGCCGTATATCTGTGTGAGCTTTCAAGTGTACATAAGAATAACATTTTATATAAGATCACATTTTATACCTAGGGATGCATGTATGTATTTCATATGTACTTCCTAATTTGTGTTTTGTATTCCTAGACGAAAGATGATACTGAAAGATGACTTTTTCTCTTTCTTCCTGTTTTCTCTTTTTTTTTTTTCATAATTTTGACATTTGCGATTATTAATGTAGGTTCTAAGAACATGGTTCATTCCATTTCTTGTTCAATGATATTAAGGTACAATAGATTTTTTGGCAACACACCACGCCCGAAGACGATGAATTATTAAGACGAGACGTAAGTTTAAAGCACCTCGTATTACGAAGCATTGTTTATATTAAAAAAAAAAAAAAAAAAAAACAGTTGTGTCTCAAATTTCACACGTTTGAGATATTTGTAAATCAATGGAAGTTCTTGTCAAATCAATGGAAACTCGTATCCACAAGTAATACAACCATAGGACAGCATTAATACAAGCATCTCCCAACATAGAGATTAGTTATTGTATGTGTATAAAGAAAATAATAGAAGAAAAATGCAAGATAATGTACTAATAATAAATATATGATTCATTATGTTAAACAGGCACTCCAATAAGATCTTTCCTAGTATTTGCTATAAACTTCGATTATATTTTTACATATTTTAAAATATTTTATATTATTGGCTTTTTACACACGATCAGTGTTTAAAAAAAAAAAATTCATATACAGTGGAATCTCGTTTATACGAACCGATCGAGGAACAAGATGGTTCGGACAACCGAATTGTTCGGTTAATAGAGGCTGACAGAGGCTTACCTAGAAGTTCGTATAAAATAGAGGTTCGGATAAACGAGGTTCCATTGTATCCTAGTAGAACAGACAATACTTTATTGTCATTGCTTTTATTTTATTCGAGAGGCGTACGAGAGCGTATAGAAATATATTCTTTTACAATAATTCTAATTATTACGCCCATGTGTATTACGTACCGAAAAAAATCTAAAGAACTCAATCGAATCTCGCGCGCGCGCGGGAAAAATGGAGAAAGCCGGCATAAGGTTGTTGTCAGAACAAAACAAAAAAACTCATTTGCATAGTTCTCATACTTGTACTTTAATCTGAAATAAAACCAGTTTTAAGTTATTTATCATTAATGTACAAATGTTTACAACCATTTGTGGTTTTTATATTCCAAAATGTATGTAATGTTGATACATAAAAAAAAAAATGACTTTTTTATTAAAGCAACCCACTCTTACACATAGACATACTCGAAAAAGAAAAATTGTTTGCGATTATCAGTAGAATTATAAATAATTAGAAGATGGATAGTCTAAATATAGAATGTAGATACAGTATATATACATGTATAAGAAACTACAGAGAGGATAAAGTATGAAGTAAGGTCACTATTTTTTCAGATTTCAAGCGGCATCAGGTAGCGTAAGAGATGATCGAAATTTACATTATTACATAACAACTTTTATTATGGGTTTGCTTTGCATACGCGTGAGAGAGGCTGTGCGTGTGCAAAGGAAAGTGAAAGTTTCACAACTGTATGAATTAATAAAATAAAAAAGATCTTTCCTTCACAGCGCGGATGTGTGTTATTACAACAATGGAACAACAAAATTGTTGGCCGAAGCAGGAAACGGGAAACGCGCGATCTCGTAATTTTATTAGTCTTCGATTATTGAAATTTTCTCGACACACGGTCATGCAATAAACTCCAGAAGAACAGCTTAGTGTAACACGGCGAATAGAAGTGAAAGTGCGCTTCTTTGACGAGTAGTATTGCAACTTTCTCTACGACATATCGTTAGCTGCATATATAATTCACTAACATTTTCATAAGAGAATACGTGATTGATGCGACAATAAAACACGAACTACGCAAAGTTTTTTTCTCTTTAGACGGATTATCAATTTCGATGCAAAACAGGTTTCGATAGATGTCTCAATACGTTGAACTTGTACGTATACGACAAGTGTCTCAGCATTTACATACTTATTTCGCACGCACGAATGTCATCGAAGTTGTTAATTTTTGATGGGCGCATGAACGTAAAATCCGCAAATTGTTTTTTTTTTTCAGATATTTTATTTACGAAAGACAAAACATATTGCTCTACATTACTTAAGAAAGAAAATTTATTAAGTACAAAAGCAAGAGATACAAAAGGAGAATCGTTTATTTATAAATTATTTTTACAAGTGCGCGCAGAGGACAGGACGTTGATACATGACTGTTTTTACACGACAATGACAAATGACGACGACGGTGCGTAGAAGAAGAGATTCAATTTCGGCCTATTTGGTCGATTTGACTCTGGAGATTGTTGACCACCTCGGGTGGCACATGATCGCCCAGGATCTCGAAGAGATTGATCCTCTGATCGCCGGGGATCGACTCGTAAGCGGCAAGCTCGATTCCTTCCTGTACCTTTTGTATGGTCGCGTCTTTAGGGATGAGGTAAGTGTTCTGCGCCTGTCTTATCGCTTCGTTACTGAAGATTTGCCCGTCCTTCTGGGGATAGGCGGAGATTACGGCCGCCAGAAATAACGTGGCCAGCACCGTGGCGTGAAATTTCATCTGAAAGCCAAAAACAAAATTCAATTGCAATTATTTGAAAAATGTTGCGAATTCAATGCGTCGCTCTTCATGAATCAGCGGTTCGCCAGTTATTTCGCGGGAGTTCCTTTCGTGGAACTTATCGAAAGCAACGACGTACATTACATCCAAGAGCGTTGTACCCGATCTCTCTTTACTGGTCGAGGTCGTGAAATTGGAACAACGTTTATGGAGAATTTTATTACGTCGTCGTTGTGTCCGTCTCACACAGCGCGCGCAAAAAAAAGAATATGGGTACTTATACGAAACTTGTACTTTTGTAAAGGGATACCATTCGGCTTGCCATGCGAACTCCGTTGGAAAACTCGTATTGAAAGAGGTCTGAGAAGTGTATAAAAATTTGTAAAATAAAGTGAACAAAATTCGGAGAGAAATTTGTTCTTATCAGAAACGCGCGCGCGATATGGAAATTAATATCTTTGCCATCAGCAAAAGTTGTAAAAATGCGACACTTTGAACAACACTTCTTACGCGGACTTTTCATTTTCTTCGGGATGATTTAAATGCGCGCAGCGTGCGTTTTTATATATATACACAGATTTTTATCAAGAACAAAGATCGCTTGTTTGTCGTACGAGGAAACAACGTGCTAGGATATTGTGCTACGTGATTGTGATACTCACGTTGAAAGTGTTGTTTCACAATCCGGAATGAAACTAAGCGCGCGGTAACGAACGTTGCTTTTATACCGCAGATGCGCGTGGTGGTAGATGAGTGGTGAATGTCACATACTCTCCTGTATCCTCCTCGAGGAAAATTCGTCCGATGCGATTTCTTCGTACATTGCGCGTAAAAACTAATTGTGTACTCTTGTTGTATATTAAAAAAAAAAAAAAAAACAAAAACAGTCTCGAGAGAATTATAGGCTTCGAATTGTTACACCATATAAGTACCAAAAACACAAAAAAAACAAGTAAATGACAACGTAATGTCTATAATCCACGTTACGTTAGGTGAGTGTGTAGTTATATAAGAATGTTTTTACATTTAAAAATATTTTCTCTGCTTATTATGTATTTTTGCAAAATTATTTAATACCAGTTTTTGCAAAATTATATTAATATCACTCGCTCATAACGAGTTTTTTTTAATATAGTATAATCAAATACATCACATCTAGAGTCTGTGATATTTATGCAAATCTCGCCGAAGAACGTCCGCATGTAACGGACTAGAAAAATCGAATTGTAAATCATTTGAGTTATATTTGACTCGGCACGTTCGAACACGCTGTGCGATCTGTTGTGAATATCGGTGTCCCATTGACCAATATACGACACAGACCAGATTTGCCCGTCTCGGGCGAAGAGAGAGAGTTTCACTTTTTATGAATACATTACTCTTTTAAATTTTGAAACTGTTTCACAATATCATCGCCGAACGTATCTAATATTGAACGAATATTGCGCCGTAAATATTGACCTTGCGCACTTTAAAAAGTCTCAAAAAAGCGTCAACAGAATAATAATAATGACATAAAATAAAAATGCAGTAAATTCATTATTTACAAACTTCGCCAAAATTTAACATACTCTTTATAAACTGTAGCTCAAATATTTTTCCTCTCTCTTCACGTCTTATATTAGCAAAGGTAAAATTTTTAAAATTTTATAAAATAATTTTTATCACATGTGTGTTTTTCATTTCTTCAATCGATCTATGTTGCATTTTTCTTATGAAATATTTTTTTCAAGAGGAAAGGATTCTTCTACATCTCAAGATTAATACAGCACGTTCAAAAGAGAACTGACTTGATAGTTTCATCCGGATTTCAAATGACGAAATCCATCCCTTCCGATAAATTACCTTCGCGCTTCTCGAGACCGCATAATCTCGCAAGCTGGCCGCTTAATAGTTTTGAAACATCGGAAAGTGATATATATCTCTTTTTGTGGTTATTCACATCAGTGACGATTCTACTTTTGTATTAAAAATACTTTCTTTTTGTATAATATTGAATATTATCATTCCACATACACACACACATACATATTCTGTATTTTTCATCTTCGTGACGAGCTACTCACTCGTTCCTTCTACGCCAAATTATATGTGACATCACATTCGTCACGTTTATTCGAAAAATTGTTCTTTTATCTTTTGTTCCGAGTGGCCGAGAGAAAATGTACGGTTTTTCTTTGGAAAAAAAAAATTATGCGGTATATGCGTCAACATCCTTGACCGTCAAATTACCGCGCTTATATACCGCGAGATAATATTAGAAAAGATTTACTGCGCGCGCAAAGATTTCATTCAATTACTCGATTCTTTTTCCTCCTGATCGGCAGATAGCATTTGAATTCACTAGAAACCGTCCGGTAACTCTTCCGCAGCGAGCGCTAAATCGTGATGACACGTTTCCACGATTAAAAGCGCACCACGAACCTCAGCGTCGTTTATTAGCGTCAGACGCTCCGCGCTTGACAAATGTGACACCTGGAAAGCTGGAAAGTTTTATGCAATCCTATTATTCTTACATAAACATTGAAATGAACCTCTGAGATTCACTTTTATTTTTCAGACCAACCGCAGATTAATTTCACGGATCAAATTTCCGTTGCTTTATTCTGTTCGTATTCCGCATAAAACCTGCGAGCACATTTACATCGCAATTATACTCGTAAGATGAATAGATTTAATTTAAAAAATGTAAAATATTGCTAACGTAATTTTTGTGTGATATAATTTTCATTAACATTCTCTCCACATCGTTCGCACGTATGTGGAAACTCTTCACTTCCGTTCGGGCATATAGGAATCACCTGAAGTCGACCTGCGTCTATCATCGATCGCAATTCGCGCTTAAAATTACAACAAATAGAAGAATAACCATGTGAAATTATTGCAAGAAATAGCGTAGATTAAACGTCAATTTTTGTACTTGACAGACACTATCGCGTCATATGCGATGCTGTTACGACCGAGGCTAGATGACACCTTTAGATATTGTGTAAAATACGTACGCAATGTTTTATAATAAAAAACGACGTAACAATTTTCTTCATTTATTTCGTCACATTTTTTAATTACGTTGTGTAATTCTGTGCTACTCTTGCATTTTGCAAGCAATGATACGAAAAACGATTAAATTACTCCGCGTCAAACGATTACTCAAGCTCTATTTATAGACACTAAATTAATAGACTATAACTGCATATTTAATGACAGTTGGGGCACGCACTGAAAATTGTACAAGCGTAAGAAAAGTAATTGTTTCGGTAAAAATAAGACGGAAACACATTGCTGTTCTTACTGTTATCGCGTGACGTGCGTGAAATAATATATGCTTGCTCTGTGTCACGCAAAGCCATTTAGAATGCAAATTTAAAAGTTAACAATATAGAACGGAGACATAACAGTCTCGAACAGACGTGTAGTTACGGATATGTAGACGAAAGAAAAAAAAATGTGTTTCCTCCTAAACGTCTTCTAATTTTAATATTTCCGAAACTTCGAATTCTAAACGAAATCACATGCGACAACCAGTTGTTTTTGTATGAGTTTCAAGCACGAAGCAAGATATGCTGGTGCAGACGTTCTGGTGCGAGAATATCAATAAAAATACTTTGATCGTATTTGGGTCTTTGGGTCAAAGTAAATTCGTGTACGAAGTGTGTTACTTATTTATGCTATCTGCGATTTCTTCTGATCGTGTGCCACGGTTAAATGTTGACAGATGAGAACCAAAGCGTATTTTATCGAACGTAAGAATTTTTTTTAAGCTTTCACACCGAATAGACGTTGCATTTTAAAATAATACAAGAATAAAACTTATCACACGTGCGCGGATCTCTTGCACGCCGCATGTGGATAGATCGGTTTTGCGAGAGGAGAAGACAATATCTTTTGTACGCGATTTTTAACTGAAGTAAAAGGAAGCGCGTAGAAGGGGAAAGCCCTCTCTTTTATCGCGGGACCGATTCACTGCTTGGCAATGTATGTACGTACACACACTACACAAGTGATACTTAATCGGTGCGATCTGTGAAAGAGGAAGAAAGAAACTTTGCCTTATATGCGCCTTATTTTACTCCAGCCATCGGCGACTTGATCGACAAAAAGCTGAAAAGGAACGGCGCACAAAAGGGAAACCTCTTTTTCCTCTTGCAGAACGATTTAACGGCGGTCAGTGTATCCAATGACCCGTGTTACATCATGTATCATGTCTTTGGCTCGAGAGTTCGCCAGATATCGATTCTTCGCAAAAAATCTCTCGTGAAAATTGCTAATAAATTAGAGACCAATTTAAAGACCAACTGCAGTTAACGTAATCGATCGATTATCGGACGATTAATTTAACAGAATCAATCACGCGTCGAACGATTACTCTCACACTTCGCATAATCGACCGATTACGTTAATTCAAATCGATGTTAGGAGATCAAGGAACTGTTTCTCTTCTTCTTCTATTCTTTATAAATTGTTTGAGAGTGATTCCACGTTTCAAATTCCACAATCTCCAACATAATGACTGGAGTTGATGAAACTGGTCCTTCTTTCAGCTACGCTTAAGTGGTATAAATCCTTACCAAGATTGAAGTCGCTGCTGGGTATCGCTCTTCGCAAAAGCTTCACATCTTATGGCTCAAGGTCTTACAGCTTAAGCAGATAACATGGTTTTGTCAATCAAGAACCTACGCCATGATAAGTGAAAAAATATACACATTTGGATAATAGCGACGTGTAAATACACACATAAATTTGTTTCAACGTGATTTGAACAGATATATCTTACTTCACGACATTCTTATCTCGTTCAAAGCCTGGTCAATTTTGTACTTACTGCGCGATCTTTCCGCGAACGTGGGAGATAAATCCTGCCGAGTTATATACAGTAGCTAAAGTAATTTATAGTAGACTTTATACCACAGACAGCGCATTAAAATCAACTACACTCACGTTTTACTAACAATCGCAATTTATGCTGGAAGTTGTGTACACGCAAAAAAGCAATTATTCTTGTTCAATATAAAGAACAGGACAGAAGCGCGGTTTGTGCTGTTATTACTCACGTAACACTTTTACTGGTGTCGCGCGTGACACTTGAAGATGTCAGTGTCATATTGAAAACAACTTATATGACGAATTGTACTCGGAGAACATGAGAAACATCGTCTTAAAACGGACATAGAAAATGAAGAACCGTGCTGAAGAATAAAATTGGTTATTCTTGCAAAAACTGTAATTACTTTTGTGATTGAAAGTTTCGAATATTTTCTGCAATCATGCATATATACATGTTTTCAACATTTTATGTCTAAACACACACACACCGTGTATTTACTTAAAAATTCGCACATAACACCTGGTTTCCTGGTTACCACATCGTCTCGAATGCGATAACATTTACGAACATTTTCGCGTACGCTTCTTTCGCTTTTAACTTGGAGATTGTCCAAAGTGACGGCAGGATGAAATTCCTGTAATGTGGGACAAATATGCGTGCGCGCGACATAACTCGACGGTGCGATTGATTTAAAGTTTAAAAATCGAGAGAAAAAGAATGCGAGATATGTCTGTTACAGAGACATATCATGGTGACACCGTTGGCAGCTCATATAGCGGTGTGAAATCCATCTCACTTCAACTTGATTTGTTCAATTGCACGTGAGAGTCTGTTATTACATCAGCACTAGGGAATCGTTAAAGGATTCAGGGACTACTTTTCCGAAACGCACGATAAATAGACAATCTTGAAAGCGGATTTTGAAGCGTGCTAGTCAAAGCAATAATTACACAGCTACGTGATCTTTAAATAGCTCAGAAATTGACTCTCTTGTTGAGAAAGACAGACTTCGTGAGAGACTGTCGTATTACGTGAACGTAATTAACGTGGATTATGTAAGACGTACACGTGAGCGTTGATAAGCAATGATCTGCCTAGATAAACAGAAAATTAGTTTTTATTTCTGATAAAATTGTCGGTCAATCAATTTCTCGTTTTTATTTATATATTTAATTTAATTATTTGCTGATGTATTCTAATTTACTGTAATTAATTAATTATAATATTAATAATCTATTAATTAGTATTATAATCTATTAATTACTTAATTATTTATTAATATATTTGTTATTATATTTAATCATTTAATATGTATATTTGGGCAATAAGCTACGAGCGGGTTATATTTTTAATTTGTGCGTTCTTATGATTTAAACTACTGTAGCTAAAGTCTAATTTTGCATATATTTTCTAAATGAATATAGAAAACTATTGAAAAGATATTGTACGTTCTACTTACTGATGATATCTTAAAACATATTCTACTTATGTCCGGGAATATATTCACAGAATCGTGCGTCTTCGCGACAGTTGAAATTCGCAATGACAATTTTACAAAGCATATGAAAAAAAAAAAAAAAAAAACGAGTTATCGATAAACCAATTATGTAGAGAACAAAATAGTTACTTGCGCTGTGTCACGTGCAAAGCCATTACTTTATTCAATGTGAATGTCGAAATTGTCAAGTTAGTTTTTAAGACAGACTTGTTATTATTACGCTATAAGATCAGAGATAGAGAATTTCCCTCTTTTTGACATTTATAATTTTATAGTTGTCGGCAGCGAATATACGCATCAAAATCGATCGACACGCAAGATAGACTCACTCTGTCATTTCTGTCACAGTTCTCAACGAAGCAAACCATGCTAGCGAATGTTTATCGAGAGTACAAGATTAATATAATACTTTTATCGAATTTAGGTCTGTGGCCTTACCAATCTAAATTTGTAAGAGATCTGTTAGTGGTATTTTCGTTGTCGATTCACATTAGTTATGTTACTTTCGAGGTAATACCGTGTCGATTATAGTTTTACACACGTACAAAGTTGTAATGCAATTAAGATTTCTAATATCTTAAATGTCTAACCACCGCTATGTTCTACATGATAGATATATATCTTACGATAGTGACATAATTTATTTGCAGATTAAAACATTGATATATGAGTCAGATAACAATCAAATACTATTTGAATGCTTGTACGAGCTCATCATATCGATGGCTTTTCTTACAAAGTTATTAAATCAGGTTGTGTTTCGCGACAAGGTAAGAGTATCAAAAGTTGTGTGTGTGTGTGAATACATTATATATTTTTTTAAGAAACTTTTTTTAAGAAACACTAATTATAAAAGCCGTTTTTCTATTCATGTGCATTTAATCGGTTTTACAAAAGCTTGATTTTTGTTACAAATTATAGTTTCAGCATTTATACAGAACTATAGAAAATCACTGGAATATATTTTCGAGCGACAAAGAAATTCGAGTCTTAAAACAGTATTCTGCTGTAGGGAAACAATTTACAATTTATTACGCAAGCGAGTAAAAAAAAATTATATCAAAATTAAAAAATCGTGAAACATTTCATATATTACATATACATATGTATAATTTACAAAATTGCAGTAGTGGTATATAGCATGATGACACTGTTTCTAACAATCCCATCGTTAGGACCAATACTTTTTGATGTCATAATGCCACTTAATGAATCACGTGAGCGAAACATCGCAGTGTATGTTTATTACGGAGACAATCAACATAAATATTTTTGGTTGATTTTTTTCTATTCCTCTTTAATGGTCGTAGTGGGTGTATCCACCATGATAGCTGCCGACACTTTGCATATAATGTGTACTACACACGCGTGTGGTTTATTTAAACTTGTTGGGTGCGTATGAAATAAGGTAAAACGGTTACAATAAATACACAACTTTCGCGCTTTTGCGTAAAATATCAAAAAAAATCGTATTGCAGTAAGCAAGTTGAAAACATAGTATCTGTTGTGCGCGCCAACGAGACCAGTAAGAATAGAGATTATAAACTATACGGGGAAGAAATAATATATCAAAAGTATATTCAATGTTTGAAGAAACATCAACTCGCTGTGGAGTAAGCAATCTTCTTCGCGTAAAAAAATATTCGATCAAACCCATGTGTTATGTACAGAATATGATTCATTAAGGTAATTTCGTAGATTTGTCAACATGTTAGACGACGCGCATAAGGTTGTCGGATTTAGTTTCACTATAATTATTGGCGGATGTTTTAGTATACTTGGAATTCGTGTAAGAAAGTTAAATAATTATTTATATGAAACACGAGATGCATAAGTTGCTGAAAATATGCGAATAGCGATCAGCATTGTTATCTTGGCATGCAGATAAATTTTAAACGATAAAATACGCATAGAATAAAAAAATAAATTACATACACACAACATCTTTAATATTCTTGATATTTTATAGATCGTGTATGTGTTAAACCAAGTGCAGGAACTGATTAGATATCTGTTTATAATTGTGGGAGCGTTGCTACAATTACTGATCCTGTGTTACTCCGGTCAGAAGTTAATGGACGAAAGTCAGAATTTATTCCACCGAGCGTAATAATTATTTTACATTTTCGCATATATAATTTATAGTTTAAACTTAATCGTGCCGAAGACGAGGTGTGCGAAATGTATATCAAAATTGAGTTTCTTTCATGTCAAAAAATCCTCCAAGCGCTACGTAACGCTTCTTTCTTTCGTAACAATGAGCAAAAATAAAATAACTATATGTACAACTTTAATGAATTTTTTTACGAACAATGAAAGAACGTTTTAATACGATTTAATAAGACGCGATCAAACTCTGACAATATACATATAGAAACCAAATAATAATAGTAAAAGCGAACGTACGATGACAGTTTTTGACATGAAGTGAAGTAAATACAAAAATTGCAAATTGTAATTCCGACATAAGACAAAACAGGACAGAAATTTATTTGGAATCTCCGGGTCTTTGCTCGTATCGGCTCTTCTTTTCTATATTTTTGAATTTTCACGAGCTGATTTACACAAAAAATTTATTTGATTTATATTTTAATGTTTGCGCGTAAAATAACTTTAACTGACTTAGTAAAAACTACTTTAAAACTAGATTTCAAAAACGATCTTTCCAGATACGCGGCGGAATGGTACAAGTTCTCACCCAGACTAAAATCATTGTTAATTATAATTCTTCACAGAAGTATTATACCGTGTCGATTGACTGCAGGTAATATATTTCCATTGTCAATGACTGTTTTTACCGCGGTAAGTACAATGCACATTAAAAATTTGCGAAATAGGCGCAGTGATCTGAGGACAAATGAGAAGAAAAGAGCAGTGACATTAATGCAGTCAATCGAAACGACGCAGTTGTACAAGCGATTGCTACAGTTACGGCGCTCGTTAGCGCTAAGGAAACCGTCCTTCCTGCCCTTAGACTCCGCGCCTATTCCGCGAATTTTTGATGGACTAGTACAAGAATCTGCATACAAGTGTGCAAGACTTGACGTGTGTGAATTTTTCTACTCGATTTAAGGTGGTGCGAGGCGGAATGTCTTACTTTATGGCGTTTTCATCGATGCAAGAATAAGTCATTTTGAGATAAAAATGCTTATGTAGGTAAAAAAAATTCTTCATCTTTGATATAAACATTTAGAACAGAATTGTAGGATATAATGGAGAGTAGAATACAAGTAGAAATTATTTTTATTATTGTTATATTGTTATTATGTAGAAATTATTTTTACTATTGTTGTTATTGTTATATTTATGAGAAGAACAAAGCATTTTGATAAATAGAAAAACTTGGAAATTATCATTTTATTTAACAAAATCACATTTATTATTATTAAATACAGGTCGTATAATATCAGATGCGACTACAATCAATATCACAGCATTTTACAGGTAGACATTCGTAATGTCAGTCTCTCTTAAGTAAATAATGAAAATTACTGATTATTATAGCAATGTGTTACATAGTCAATGACTCTCATGTGTTATTAAACAAAAATAATTACGTACTTAATTTTCCTGCAAATTGATTTATACAAAAATACGTTTTCGAGTAAAAACATATGTTAAATCTTATGATATTCTATAACCATATTCCAAGCTGTTAGCGTATTATATCTAACAGGACATGGTTTTAAGGTTCCTGGGTATATATACATATCTGTACAGTATATGCCATCAGTATTCGAAAGTTTAAAGTGACAAAAAATCTACCAAAAACTTCTTTTTGTTTTTTTTTCCTCATCGATAATTGCGTGTATAATTCAATCTATACGTTTAACGTTTGCTTTCGGTGACAATAGATTTTATTTGAAATTAATTGATCTAAGATTTATAGATATTTATTAGGTAATTTTATGAAAAACGACTCATTCTCCACCAAGTAATCTTCTAGTTGTTTTCTATTATATCTATCGCCACACTTGGTAGAACAAATAAATCGTTTTTAATAAAATTATTCGTTCCATTTTTCTATTATGAAATCCATCAAAAATTTTGCACTCACCCAATACTAACTTGTAAATCGAAAAAACAATTTTCACCAATTTAAACTTTTGAACACTGGTGGGATGTAAAAAAAACCCCCTACTTTATTTCGATATAAGTTACAGAAAACAAACATTCATATCATCTCTCACCACTAACATCATATAATTCAAATATAGCTGCAAAAATACCCAGAAGCCTTAAGGATGCACAAAATCATGTCGCTAAGTAATTACACATCTTAGTTTCTCACTTAACATTCCTTTAACGTTTGAATATAACGTTTATATGCGAATAGCGAATTCCAAACAAAACAAAAGAATGCACAAATGTGTTTGGCAGTAATTCTAATAGTACTTTTCAAAGTGTATCGTCATCTTTCTCTGTTTTCTGGAACATATACGTTAAATCCGAAATACGTAAAAGCGCAAATAAATACGTGCGAACTGCATTCTTATCTCTGAGATGGTTTTAGAGAATTTTAATACGTTGCGTGTGCATGACACAAGACAAGAAATAACACATTCGTGAAAAAAAATTAAATAAAAAAAGAACGAATTTAACAAATTATTCAGTAGCAAAAAAAATATCGACTGTTACGCATTTTATCAACCATGGTTCACCGTCCACGAATACACTTTGCGTACTAAAGAGTCATTGAAAGTACATATATAATATATAATGTTTATAAGATGTTAGCAGAAATATGAGAAATCGATATCCGGGAGTTTCAAACAAAAGTCATACTTTGTAAAAAGGTATCATACTTTCTCAAACTAATTCAAAGCTGCAACGAAAAGTCTTTTAACGATTAATTAACGATAATATTTTATTCATCGGCGGACTTCGTTAATTTGTCGAGACAATCGTACGATTTTGATTGTGTAACGTATCTGCAACAGAAAAAAACCTCTGTTATAGATATTACGTAATTATAATTTATCATCAGTAATTACTGACACATTAAAAGCAAAGCTTGATCATGCTATCAATATATTTCTTTATATATTGATCTTAAAATCTATTCCTGATACGGTTTCCCAAAGATTTCATTTCAGTTTTATGACAGCAGTATTAAATAAAAACCAATAAAAGACTGTGATTGTTAATGTAAGGCGAGGCAAAAACTAACCGTGTTAATATAAGTATAGTATTCTAAATCGCATGATTTGCGTGGAAACACAACCGTTTATGCGCTGAATCCTTTCTGGCGACGTGAAGTACCAAGTTTCCAGCTTTCGCGGTCTTGAACATCTGCAACGCCTTTCCGTGTGTTAGCCCGTCCAATGAGGAACCGTTGATGGCTAAAATTTCGTCTCCCGCTCTCAGAGTACCTTCAACATTACGAGCAAACGATGAATTCGATAAAGATATTTGTCTTGTATCATTATATATCATTCATCTCAAAGTTTGACACATTATTTAATCCTCAGGAAGACAAAATGCTAATATGACACGATACCTTCTTCCGCGGCTTGTCCACCGGATATAATGTCCTTCACGAAGATTCCCATGCGGCCCTTATTGCTATCGACGCCACCGACGATGGAGAAACCCAATTTCTTCGGCGCACCTTTTTCCAGTACGATCGTGAGCAGATCCATGGACAAACTAGATCCTCGTCGTACGACGGGAGCTTCGGCGCTACGTTTTTTCACCACTTGGAACTTCTTCATTCCCGTCATCTTCTGGAGATTAGCGGTCGTCTCGTCAGTGGCGCATGATCCATCAGGTTTCGTCGGCGTTGAAGCATCGTCAGCGAAGGCTGGATGTTCAATATTTCTTTTCTTCAAGATCCACGCGTCATCGCTTTGTGTACGGCTTACGGTGTTGCCCCAAGTATCGCCGATCTCCTCGCCGAAAGCCGAATTCGGTTCTCGCGCGATCTGCAGCTCGACCGTACCGACGCAACTTCGCAGGGCGTTCCGCGCTTCTACTATCGACATTCCGCGTATCCTACGTCCGCATACTCGCACAATCTCGTCGCCGATGCGAAACTGCTTCGATTTGGCCGCCTCGCCATCGGGATCCAACCTGGCGATCACGTAGAACGGCCTGGCTGCTTCGCATCGCTCGAGCGCTATACCGAGACCCACTGTGCGGTTCACTGTGAGTTTCATCGTTTTCAGTTCGCGTCGTATCGGAAATTTGTTGTTGGCGGTGACAATCCTGGAAGCGGAAACGGCAGGAAGTGACGGTCCGCTAGTGCTCGCCGTCAGCACTTTCTTCGTCACATTTCTAATCATGTCAGACGCATCGAGTTCCAGAGTGGAGCGCGATCTCTTCGGACTGTAGTACTGCACACGATTCGTCGCGCATGAGGAATGGATCTTGCTAGCCGGTGGACTATCCTTGCAAGGAGACGCGGCGTGCTCCAAGAGATGCATCAAGCTCGGACTGGTACACTTGCGATTTCTCCACTTCTTGTCCTTGAATACATTCTGTGTCTTAACCGCTTGAGGTGGTACGTCAACCTGATTTTCGGTCGTTACACAAGATCGTCTTTCGTCCGAGTCAACATTTATTTTGACATCATTGACATCGCATGCATCAGCATCGTCACATCGCGTCAGAGTAACATCGAGATCATTATTATCCGTCATTTCAAGTTTCGTAAAATCGTCGTCGAGCAGAGCGGAAGTCGCTGTCTTTCTTCCGAGTCCGCGACTCTTCGGATAGAGTTCCGCTTCCGTCTTGGGATAAATTTTCGTCAAATCCGATTGATATTCCAGAAAATCAGCGAAAGTGTCCTCGTCGCAACTGTCCGTGTCGTTTTCCTCGTCCGATATTAACGCGGTTGATGTGGTTGCGACCGAGTCGTCAAGGAAAGTGTTGTTCGTCGCGTTAACGACAGCGACGTTGGTGCTGCTGTTGACCTTTTCACTTTTCGAAGCGTCAGCCGTTTCTGACGAGCACGGCTGAACCGCCGCGTCCTTCTTCCGCAACGCATCGCCAAGTAACAAGCCGATGCCGCGATAATCATCCGACGTAACGGAGAAACTGCGCGGTTTCAGTAACGAAGGTACTATACATTTTTCACTGTCCGGCGAATCGGCGCCGGCTCGCGTGCTGTCCGAATCGTAGCCGCTTTCGTCGCAACCTATACGCAGATTGCTCAGCAGATCCTCGAGACCGGTCAGCACATTGACGGAAGGATTTCCCTTAACATTGTCGTTACTAGGAGACTGACCGGACGTCTGGGTTGACGACGGATTAATTTTCGTTTCTTTCGCGCGATCGTTGGAACAATTCGAATTTGTTCCAACGTTCTCCAACGTGTCCTTCGCGAGCGTTTTACCTTGCCGTGTATGCAGAATCTCACGATTCTTCAATATGTAATCCAAAACTCGCTGCTGCTCCTGAAGATCCTGGATGCTGCGACTCAGCTGTAATTTCTTCTGACGAAGAAACGTCTCGCGATCGGTCTGAGCGAACTCGCGATCGTCTAAAATACTCGAGCTGACACCGCGAAACTGTATTTTCCTGAGCGCTCCGTCACTGAGAGTCTTCTCCATGGGACTCACGCTTACGTCCTCCTCCTGTATCGTCGCGCTTCTCGCGGTACTTTTGCTGTGAAGAGAGTGATCGCCGCTGGTTCTGAAGAGATTCCTCAACGATTCCACTCTAGGGATTCTTTTTGTCCTGAGAGACTCGCTATTACCCTGGAAAGTGAATTGTTCAAATTAACATTATAATTAGCTCGCTGCTTGGACGCAACGAGTGTTTAGGTAACCGTCACGTTCCGTTGACATTACATTTTCTTTCTCGATCGTGACCTCGTCGCAACCGCTTTTCCGATGCGGGCTCCAGCGTCGTCGCCGTCGTGACACCGAAAGCAACTCGGAGCTGTTCGACCTCTTCATCTGATCCCATCGTCGACCCATCTTTCGTCCCCACGTTGAAATACCTTTTTTTAAAGTAAAGACAAAGATGCGCGCGATTTCAAGATGTCGTCGATATCAATCGTTGCTTATTGCGTACAAAGCGACGCAACAAATATTGATGCATACGCATTTACCTTCTACTGTGTGTGTGTGTGTGTGTGTGTAATTTTAGATATTATATAAATTCTATAAATATTTTATAACATCTTGACTCTTTTGTCTCCCCCTTACCTTTACGAGTCAGAATAGAGGAATCCATCGACGATTCCTTTTGCGCGTCAGCATCTTTGGCCGAAGGAGCATCTTCCAGTCTATCGTCTGTCTTTGATTTTTTCTCTGCTCTCTCGAACGCGTTGCTTTCGACTTTATTGCTCGTGACGGCGATATCCTGAGAGATAGACACGGCCGAGACAAGCTGCGGGCTCGTATCGGCCGTGGAGCGTTTGAAGAGGCGCATCTCGCGTGAAAGTGCTGGAAATTGAAAAAAATTACTTGTTAATGTCTCGATATGGGGTTTACAGCATGATCGGGAGATGTGCCAAGTGAAAGTAGCGCGGATCACGTTGCAGGTGATAATTACGCATTTTTTTCATTAACGATCGGCGCGCGCGATCGCTGCTGCATTCTTTTTATATTTTCGCTTTTTTTTCGTTTTGATTTTGATTAGAACACATGTTCCGTCCGTCATAAATATTCACAGAGCGCTGCGTTTCACGACGGTAATTGCACCGGGAGAAACGCTTCTGAAACTTAAAACTCCTACGGTATCGACTACGGTAAATTCTACGGGACACCCTGAATTCTATGTACGAGAGTAAGAAAAGCAAAGAAAGGAGAGAAAACGTGGAAGGGAAAAAGGTGGAGGCTTCACGAGACAGCCTCGGACTTCCTTGAAAGGTTTGTCGTCGGATGACGTCAGCCTTCTCGACCACGAAACGTTCGCGTATGTGTGTGTGTGTTAGGTACATCTGTCACGCCCGCGTGCATACGTGTGCGCCGTGTTTTTGAACATAAAAAGAAGCAAAATGGACCGCGAGAAGAGTGCCGCAGGTAGGTAATCGGACAACGAACCTTTTATACCGCGCGCGTTCTCTTCTTCCTATTTCTTACTCTCTGTAATTGCGTTGATTGCGTCGCGATTTTTTTCCCTCGCGTTTTTTGTTTTTTGTTTTTTTTTTCTAATTGTTTCGAATTTATCTCGAAACGACGTGTTGTCGTCACTCGCGTGATTAATGAAAGCACGCAGGTCATTTCTGTTCTCTCTTTTACGAATAAACATAACATTAAAAAATATCATGTCGAAGAGTCTTCGGACCGAAAGGTTTCGTCTGTTTTTAGTGTCTTTCAGAAACTTATGATAATTGCTTCGCACGCGACATTTGTTCTTCGAGTTCGGTTAATAAAACCGACGTGTATAAAATAGGATAATGCAAAGACACGAGTGTCTGGCGCGGTCTTCGCAAGGGCTCGCGCTTTTACGTTCGCACTATTAGTCACACCTGACTCCTCGCCAGCCATGGGAACCTGCCACGGGTGCCCTTTCGGGAAGCGCTCCGTCTGTGTCAGACGGCAGATGTCCATTGTCCTTGTGAAACGAGGGACAACAGCCACCGCCCTCATCACCTCATCGATTAAACCGCACGGTTCTAACGTAATAACGTATACGGTTTTGCAGTTTTTTTCTGTTCTACGGCGATAATGACCGTAAAATCCGCATCTCGACGGTTTGTTGAAAACCGTCGTTGCGAAAACCGTAAAAAAACGTGATGATTCGACGAATCGATCGAAAGAAACGAAATCGGTGCCAAGCGTCACGAACATAAAATACGACAAATATCTCGGTCGCTCTCGAGCGATCTGGCTTCTCTCTTTTCGCGAACACTCCTCCTTAATTTCAAGTATCCCTCCCATAATTTTTTTACTCTTCATCGAACGGGGCGTCACGTAGAAAGTAAAACTATCGGCTTCAAAGCTGCGTGTCCTCGAACACGCCAGTGTTCTGACATACATTTGCCACACGAATAACGCTGGCGGATCGTTTCTTTTTAAGAAACTTGCGACATTTCATGGAAAATATGTTGTGAAAGTTTGAGCGGTGTTGTTGACAATTTTTAATTAACAAATAATTATTTGTTCGACTCGTGCATTTTTAATCAACAGAGTTTACAGACGGTGTTTGTCTTTTAATATATTAAACGTACTGTTTTACATGTACTTTTTTTTTTGTGCTTCAAAATATCTTTGCAAACAAAACCAAATTTAATCGAAAAAAAACCATCGGGACGCGAAAGTTCAACTTGAGAGACATTAAAATGATGATATATCAATTATAACGCAAGTGTAGGTAATTACGAGTGTGTCGCACGGAGGGAAATGTGCGCACCTGCGCGTATCCTTGTGTTTTAATATGCAAAGGGTGGAAGGTTAGTTTAAAAAAAAAAGAAGCATTACGCCATTTTCGTAAAATGTCACAAAATAAAAAAATACACACATATATTTCACATATGTGTAATAAAATTCTTGTGCGTGTGCGAATATGTATCCGCATCAATCAATATCGCATGTTTTTTTGGCTGTCCGCCCGTGTAAAGAATTAAAAGGGGCGTGTTTAATCTCACACACAGAATAAAGCGGGCGCACTGCATAACTGTAATGCATCTCGCTTACGATCTTATACCGTTATCTTGAAATAGGCAAGTTCGCGGCCACATTCGTATCTCGCTCTGTGTGTATACGTGTGTGTGTGTGCGTCTGTCTGTGTGCGACAGTGAATTGTGATATTTGTTAAACTATCAATGTGCGCGATCGAACAAAATGAGTTGAGTCCCCGCGCGACAATGTACGTTGAAAAGCTAACCGCGAATTATTATTCGCTAGCGCCAGTTCGTTCTGGCGAAATATTTATATATGCGATAAACTTTTCCGCGGCACAATACACGCATACGATGTCGGAATGTGGTTATCAGACTGATGTATATATACACGTTATTATTTACGATTCCAAAGAGCGTTTATCGCGCTTGAACGCGCTGTATTTGAAGAAAAAGCAGCGATATGTAATACATCGCGTGCAATGCGCGAGTGCGTGACGGCGTAACGTGTGTATGTAATGTTAATATATAATGAGATTTATTTCACATATGTGTACTTTCGCAAGTACATACATGTACTTGATACGGATATTCAAGGTGTTGCTGATTCTTGCTGGTCGCGGATCACCGCACAACGAAAGGGTTAACGTTATTCGCGTCAACCGGTGTGTACGGGACAAAAATGTGTCGCTACAAATGACCTGGAATATCTGAATCTTGGCACAATTAGATTGCAAGTAAAATTAAATAAAGGAAAAATGCGCGATTTTCCACTATCCGTTCCATCTGCGCGGAAAAAGACGTTTTTTTTTTTTTTTAGAACAGCAAGAAATTACTAAGCGACCAGCGAGAAAAATTTGCTTAGTTTATTTTGGAGACTTTTGTTGTGCCGAAAAAAACAACAAACATTTTTTGTTTGACGAGACAAAAAAATTGAGTAGACTCGACAATTTTTCTTGCTGGTCATGTAATAGCAAAACTTGTTTTTTTTTCGCGTATATATAAAAGCGTATGTATATTTATAAGCACAAGTGTGTCTGTATATATTCTTAAATCTCACGAACTCATATGATCGTTCTTGTACACTATGACGCAACGTCGATCTATATTAACATTCTCGTTACGTGTGTGTAGCCATCGATCGCTTTCTACATATACAAAAGTGAATATACACAAATGCTTTTGTTAACCCGATGAGTAATTACCGAAACTTCGTAGAAGCAAGATTTAATGCGAGTCCAATGCGACGCTTAATTATTTTTATTCTTAACGGAACGGATGTAACTTGAAGCAATTAAGGCTTATATTTTAACGATATCCATCGGACATTGGAATTTAAAGCAATCGTCGAGTGGCAATCTTTAGAAAATGTTCCGTTACACTCAACATAAGCTACATAAAATAAGGAATCGCGGTAGTTAAACTTCCTAGATCCCTTTGCTTCGCAAACCAAGCGTAATTTGCAGGTCCGTGCTGTACGTACGTACAGCGAAGAAACGATCGCGAAGATAACAGAATTGCTCCGTTAAAAGTGCGTTATGTAGAAACGAGCGGAACGAATTGTGTTTATGTGACATTTGTCAATGTCCTTTGAAGATAAGTACACGTTGATATCTAATAGGTACGAGAATCTAGAAATGCAAACCAAAAAATAAATAAAGAGAAAACCGTGATTTATCATTCTGCAGGTAACATATCTCTAAGAAGTGATTGATGAATTTTGTTGGAAAATCTCACAATTTTCACTGTATAATATAATTAATACAAATATGATACAATAACTATAATATAATTAATATGACAACATGTATAAAAATAAACTTGGAGAAAATAAGCGTTTTTTCATCTTATTATGCGACGATATTGCAAATCATGCAAATGAAGAAGATATTAGAAATACTTCAGAGATACTAGAAATACTTTTACTTATGTGAAATTAGCGAAACAGGACGAGAGATAATTGTGAACATTAAAAAAGACTTGCCTTAAAGGACGTTATTGCTCCACGACTGTGCGAACATATTCTTGGTTCGGCGCGTTATCCGCACTTATTCCGATCTTAATTTTTGATTGTGACGCGCGCCCGTGTGAGCGCAAAAACGCGCCGATAAAAAAAAAAAAAAAAAAAAAAATGTAAGACTGTCCCGTATCTCGCACGCTCTGTTTCGGAGGCAATCCGAGGCAATCTGAGGAACCGACGCACCGATATCTGCCACTGATCCCACTGATCGACGAGAGGGAAGAAGCCCCGCTCTCACTCCGCCCGTGTGAACACTCACCGGCAGGACTCGCTCGAAACTGCCGGCATCACAACCGCACCGATTATACCTGTGGCGCTACCTGCACGGAAATACAACATCCCTTTACCCCACCCAATTCTCCATATCTTGTTGTTGTTTTGTTTTTTAAGAAATCGTCAACAATTAATACTCGAACGATGTGAATGCGGTGACGATGACGTCGGTAATAAAATTACGATTTTCTCGAATTGTTTCCAAGCTCCGGTAACTTTATGTACATACAAGCTTATTGCGACAAAGGTGATAACACTCTGTACGGCGACGTGTCTTCTGGAACTAAAAATCTGCTTGTTGCGCGCGCGAAATTCTTTTTATGCGAGAGACCATCACACGCTACTCCAATGTCTACCGAACATTGCGTGGCCGAAGTGAAAAAAAAAAAGCGTCGCGCACTAACGCTATTTTCAATAAAATTATCGCGTATCGTCTGACTCCGTGTAATGAAGTCGGGCAAGTGTGAGAAGAACCTGCGGGGAGAAACAGGTTCTAGATTCATTCACATCTCTCGCCAAGGTCTTAAGTCGAGCAAAAAGCACTCTCTCTCTATGCGAATCCTACACCATAGACTCATCTCGCGATTCGCCGCGACTACCGGCAGAAAACGCGCGTACATGAAAAACGTATCCGGACGGACACAAAAGGAATCGTCAGGTGGGGCGGTACAACCGGTCAAAAAGAAATCGTTTTATTTTATTATTGCAGAAGAAAAGCTTACAGCGACACAGATCAGATGTCCTGTACATTTGCGTGTTATCAAGAAGTTCTAATCTAACATGTGGGCTGCGTGGGCCGCGTGGTGGGCCCGAAACATTGACGTTTAAGGAACACTTCGACGTTATAGCCCACGCTTTTCTCTCTAATCTTGCACACGTGATCAGGCGGGCGATAAATTAATACCGGAAGCACACGTACCCCACCGCGTGTAACTTAATCGCGCGCGCGTACAATATGGAGCGTTAATTTTTTTTTTCGACACAGTCAAAAACAAGACCGATCTCTTACGACACGGAGTCGATTCGAAAAATTTACAATTCTCGCGAATTGTGAAAATCGAAATTTCCCACTTCCGGTATTTGTCAATTCCGGCACGCAACTATCGCGAATAAAAAAACTCTCCTCACCGGAAAAGCGTATGCGTGTGTATCGAAATCCTACGAACAATTCTCTCTCGCGCGAAATCTCAACAATAGTCAACGTAGTCGGGACTCAGTCAAGGCGGTTCGTACCTCGGGTTGGCCGCGTCGCATCGTGGGCTACCATCTTGAATAAATTCAAATCGATAAAAAAAGAAAAGAAAAAAAATCCACGCCGACGTCGACGCCGACTTATTTAGCAACCACGATGGGCAATGTAGAACCAGTATCTATAAAGCAGCCGCTCTCCTGCTGTAATATCTAGCAGCAATCATTACGTCCTGCTGTTACAATCGCGCGGCTGTTGTTCCCATCGGCTCAATCACGAAGCTAATTAAACCGTACCGTCGCGCAGCGCAATTAAAGAAAACGAGCCGGTCTCTCTCTCTCTTCGCGAGATACGCAAATAGCCGAAACAAACTACGACTAATGACGCTGATTGTTCAGAAAAAAACGATTATGTCCGCTCGATAACTATTTGTATTTCTCGAACGGAACAGTATCTTAATGACCGCTTCTTATCAGTAAATAAAATGAAACGTCGTGTACACACTATTAATAATACACGTGTAACAACATCGAGTTATCATCGTGCGCCCCATCGTTTACGATCGCATTCTATATATCGGCGTATCGCGCCGATCATTTGCATCGATTGCGCCGGCCCGTTTCATTATAGCGTTTTCCGAGTGCTCGACTGAACGATTGCTTCAAGGAATAACTGTAACGGACTTTTGTTAACCCTTGACTGTGGGCCGTCCCCAACGAACTTCTATTCCGCTCTCGACGATGCCCACACTGGTAGTCATTTTACGGGCCAGTGACTTCTCAAATTATTCCGCAGCCGACGACGACGATCTCGACGGCGCGACCGCCGATGGTGCCTGTGTAAATAATCGATTAACGGATACATCCGATAGATGCCAGACGAGTTCCGCGTTTTGTATTTCACATTCCCTCCCTATATGAATAGGCGGATATAATTTTACGTTTATATGTGCGCGGACAGGTGTTGGATACGCGAGGATAAAACCTAAGGGCGTCACACGTGTGAGAAAGAAAAGTTATTAGATTTTTATCTCCGTCTGTTTATTTTATTTATACCTCGCGCCTTCGAATCTAACGAATTTAATCTGTCTTAAAACACTTAAAAGTAATTAAGCGCGGGAAGTTGATGCGCGAACACACGATGTGTATGACATGTGTCCACGACATGTACATGGAAGCTTCATTTCGAAGACGGCACGTGCCGCGTGTCTTCGAGGGAGGGCACCTCCTTCGAGCGAGGGGTGCCTCGCGGGGAAGCAAATTCACGAACCGTGAAAATTTCGTGTTCCTGATGAGGGGGAGAAGAGGCTTTATATTGTTGTGTTGGCGCAACATTGTAACATCGCAGCGTTGCTCCTCCTTTACTTTTTTACGCAAAGTACACACGGAGAATAGACGGTGACATTATAAAAAGAAAAAAAAACTCGATTGTACGTATGTAGAATGAGACTTCGACAGCTTGCGGTGTATGACTTTCATAACCGACGGATGCTAGTCTGTACATATGTACAGACGCGGATATGATGTCTACGCGCCCGATCTCTCGCTCTAATGATTCCACCTGGGTTCGGATGCGTGTCCGTGGGTGGTCCGTCATGCGCTTGAGAAGTTACGCCAGGTGTAGATTGAAGAAAAAAAAACAGAGAAATGTACCGAGTTCATTTCTTTAGCGCCTGGTGGCAATATATCCGGAGTGCGAAGCTCTCACACAGAGGAGTCGGTTTCAACACGCACATTTCATATTATTCCCGCGCACATGTGTTTTCTTGCAAATTAGTTTTTTTTTCTTCGATAACAGAGGAGACCCGGAGGAATTTTTTTTCTCTCTCTCTTTCAAGGTAACGCGTTTCGAAAGGCGGAGAATATAATTTTTACAGGATTAAACCAAACCAAAAGAGCAGAGGAGGAATTGATTGGCAGGCGCATTGAACATGGGAGTGGGCAGAAGTGGCAAGAACAATCCTCTGCGTTCGCAGTAAATTTGATTGTTCAGAGGCAGAACAACCGGCCCACGCTGTCCGGCCCGGTTGAGTTCGCCACGGGGAAACGCCGCATTCTTATCTCGTCCGAGAAACCGGCGTAGCCGCGTGTACACACAGCGACCGGCGGTCGCGTGTACGTGGAGGCTAGTTGTCTCCTCTAATAATACAATAACGATAGAAGGCGTCGCTCACGGGCAAGTCCGCCTATAGTGCAGTTGCTCAGGTACGTATCTATCGGCACGTCGCGCCGATAAAATATCGCGCTTACGCGTTTTCCTCGTGTGAAATACCATCTCTCTCTCCGTAGGATATCGCTTCCGGGTTTCTTTCTCTCTCTCTCTCTTCTCGATATGACGTTTCCAACAGCGCTGACCCGTAAACGCTGCGCTCGTGACGTCGCATGTGTTCCATGAAAATTATGCAAAGTTATGTTTGAACTACGATATGTGTATATATATATATCTTTAATTAATTCCGAGTCTTGATATCTCTTCTACGTTACAACTCTTTGTTTTGTAACGGGAATAACTGGAAACATTTTTACGAGATGCGAACAAACGCGAATCATGTTTTAACAAACGCGCCGAAACACGATCCGATATGTTGATTTCCTTTCCTCGGATCGGTTCGATTTTTATTCCTCGCTTGTTATCTGCATATAGAATACAGTAAGATGCACTTAACTCTTTTTTTTTCAGAAAGGAATCCGTCCACGCCTCGGAATTGAGAGAAAGATGGGAGTAGGAGAAACAAGTTGCATTTCCCACGGGCTGCGCCCGTTCGGGATGCTACAAGAACTTTCGCTATCTAACCTTATCGAAGAACCCGGTGCATTGCGAAATGCACGTAATGGTGCACGACCGCGGGTATTTTTGTTTGGGCGGCTTGAAACCTCGGCGCCGCGAATCGAGGGTACAGATTCACGAGCGAGCGCGGTAAAGTGATAGAATATCGTGAACACACATATGTAGATCATTGTAGTTAAACTTAAGTATCATAGAAAGTTAAATTAATTAATACTTCGTCGATAAATTAATTATTTCGCTCAACGAGCTGACCGAAAGCAAATTTGATTATTTTTCCGTAACCGAAGTAATATGTGACACATACAAGTATGTTGCACAAAAGAAATTTCATAAAGCAAAAAAAAAACAATTCGTCTTGCATCAATTTATGTTGTTACATATACGATCGATTATTTTATTAAATTCTTTTCAGCATTTAAATTCCCGTTCGCGAATAAATAGATTCCATCATATCTTTTGTATGTACACAGCCTTCGCGTACATACGTCATAATGTCACACAGCTTTTCACGGTGCACCATGATGCACCTGCACGTTTGCGCTTCTGCGCATCTAACACCTGTTTTCACCTTGACATCTGACGGAGTCTTCTGGCACTCGCTTGTCCGTAGGGGTTTCGCGAAGTACATTACGTTGCTTATCCGCGCGACGACGCGCGCAGTCGATGTCGACCAACGATCGCGATGATGCGCGATCTCGATATTACTGATTCGATATTTTTGTGTATCGTATCTTGCAAAAATTGTCGAGCGCGAATTAGTTTTTTATATATATATCAAGTGCTGTATTTTGTTTTCGTATTAAAGTGATTTTTGACGGTGTCAAGTCCACACATTGTAAACATCAATAAGGTTTTTTTTTTTAAAGGAAGAGTAACGTCGTTTTTATTTCACAGAGAGGAATGTCAATGTAAGTATTCAATAGCAATATGTAACTGCTCTCGCGATAAATGTAGAGCACATGTACATTTTATATGATTGCGTAATTGTTGAGAAGTTGAGAAATATTAAGAGATCGATAATATTATCCTATTACAATTTATTGCTTATTGAAAAATAAACAACAGCATGAGAACAGTAAATGATGAGCTTCGCTCCTTCACCTTTCCATGAACCCTCTTTTCGACAAACCTTTAAATCTGCTTATGCAGAACCTAAAAAAAGAGATAAATAAGTACTATTGCATTCACATTGCACGAACAAGAACCAGAAATATCTACGAATTATATTATAGCTGAAGAAATATGATTAATGATTTTGAGATTGATTAGTCAGTATATATTATAACAACTTCTTACCACCAACGCATTCCGGATTCCTACAAAGCGACTGAGCCGTTACGTTAATA
This sequence comes from Pseudomyrmex pallidus, assembly GCA_014825455.1. Lineage (NCBI taxonomy): Eukaryota > Metazoa > Arthropoda > Insecta > Hymenoptera > Formicidae > Pseudomyrmex > Pseudomyrmex pallidus. The sequence goes on from QVNV01009240.1 coordinate 62,744, forward strand.
TGAGTTTTGTAACACGTCACATCGCACCTATAGCGTAAAATAGGATTTCCGCACACGGAGCAATCGGGCTTGATAAAAACGTAAGAAGATCGTAATTAACGCGTTGCCTCAATTAATAAAAATATAAAATAATTTCGAGCTTAACGCGCCAATATGTATACCTGTACGCCGGTTTGCTGAATGCAAAGCCACTGATTGTACGCGCATCCACCCGCGGCTCCGAATCCCACCCCGTACGTAATTTGCGGAACCAGCGAAATTTGAGGTATTATTGGAATTGATGGAAACCAGGGTTCTGTAAATCTCTGCACGTGAGTTCTCAAAATCTCGGTACACATTTTTAAAATGTCTGCTTTGTTTGCGCACTATAGAATATGGCGCATTAAATTCTATATGTATATAATTGAAGATATAAAAATTTGGAAAGGGTAAGAAGTACTTTTTGACTCACTTGTAGTTGTTGACTTATCTTTTTTTCCATTAGATGTTGTTGTACTTGGTTCTGTAGTAGATATTGTTGTAGTTTTTTCAGTAGTATGTGGGCCGGAATAATTAATATAATTGTTAATGCCGATGTTTGTTGTTATGTTAGTTGTCTTTAAGTCCTTATCGAGCGGGCCGCATTTTCCCGATACGCATTCCGTTTCGTACTCCGTGATGATCTGGTGTCTGTGTCTGGTCCTTTTCGTGCAGTGGCTACAGTTTTTCTCACAATCGCGATCCGAGAAGTCACACTTTTGCAGACACGTTTCCATACAATGCCTGACATCTGCGAAAGTTTATCGCTCAATAATTGTATAAAATTTTCTTACGTGTAACTTGAACTAAACTTCTGTTGCGCAACAACAACAATTTGCAATTAACAATCGATCGCGCAACTGCGTCTGTTACGTTTGAAGATCAACTAGTTTTAATTTATAATTACGCCGATGTGTCTTTTTTTTTTTTTTTTTTAACTAATCGTGTAACAGCTGCAGTTGCGTAATAGTGTTATTCGAGCAAAGCTGTTTTTCTTCCCGAGCGGCACGCAAATTCCCGTGTTTATTTCGATTGTTTAGAACGACAGGTGATGAGATCTACCAGTATCCGACGCCTCGTCTCCGTGGCCGATATGATGATGCCGCTTCGGTCTCATCAAACACTTGACATATTTTTTGTAGTCCGGGTTCCGACATTCATCGTACACTTTCTGCTCGTCCTCGGTGATCTTCTCTTTATCGATCGGTTTATCCTCGAGCGCGTTATCGTGCGCTAATGTCGTGTCAAGTTTCACACTTAAGCCAGCTAAAAGACACACGACGAGCAAGTGCGTCAGTTCCATAGCGCGAGATTTCCCAACGAAGTAATCGGGCGGTATGAGCGACGCAACCCTTTATACCTTAAGCCGCTTACCGGGGCAAACCGGGGGTTAATGACCACTCGGGTGTTTGCACTGTCAAAGTCTTAGAAGTGTTTGCACCGCGTGCGCTCTCGTAAAGATACGTCGTCGCATGTTAGCTGATATATTAACGTGTAAATTGTTATCTGCCTCTTGGTAACGAAAGAAAAAAAGTGCAACGTTTAAATTTGCACTGCTTATCGCGCGCATCGGACACTACGCGTCGCATCCGCCATGGATCTTATTCGAAAGTACCCACAAGTCGACGCGTCGTGCATTCTTGTACGCTTGTATGATGTAACGAAGGTAGGAGTTGAAAAGAAATGTTAACGTGGTTTTACGATGGCTTGCCGTTAGATGATTTGCGATACAATTATTTAAATTGTAAATAGATGAATAGTCGACACAAAACTACAAATTAAAATACAAAAATTATATTTTTATATGTTGAAGAAATAAACATGTCAATTATCCGTTCAGTCACATTGTTCGTTTAAAAACGTCTTAAAATTCGCCATTTCTGCGGTTTTCTTCCTTGGAATGTGCGCGAGCTGCGAACGCGTTATCTCGTTTGTTCCGCAAACACATTTATTCAAAACGTGCCATTATCGCATCCTGCAAGTGTGTACTACCGAGTGAAATTTGTTTCTTTTTTTATGCGCACTGGAAGAAATTACCTCGGTTTCTAGTTGAATATCATATATAACAGCTCCGCGCTGAAACATCCGCTCTCGCAGACGAACGAGAAGAAAACAGTTTTCGAGAAACTGCCTTTACAATCTTCCGTTTTCGATGGGGTCAGCAACCTCATCGCTCTTATCACGATCTAGTAGAAATAGATCGAGATGTGTGTTATCGCCTTCTTTATTTGCACCACTCGTCGATAGCGAAGTTGAGGGAGCAAATAATATCCTTTCAGAATTTTAACTTTTTGTTTTCTTTTGTATTTGAACTGTTATTTGAGTAGCCTGATTGCAGCTGAAAATCGTATTAATCGATCCGACGTTTCGAGATATTCCGATTTTTTCTTGTTGCGCTCTAGTCTATTACAGTTATTCGCTGATATTCAAGGCAGTCACACATCGCCGGTTGCTTTAATGGGTCAAACAATTACAAAATCTTTCACGCGCTCGCGTCCGCGCGCGCGATTTATAAGGTCTCTTCCGGTCATCATGGAAGTCTCCATTCAAGGGAGAGGTACCGCTAACAGGCTATACGCATATGCACAGAGAGCCGAAAGGGATCCATCATCAAAGGATGGCCTTAAAGTACGAACTGGCCTGGTCGATCTCTGACACATGAAAAATTCTTAGACAACATCCACTGTCAGTGAATGACATTTTGAAAATACGGCGTCCGTAATTTTCGAGGTCACAAAGCTTACGTACAGTACGACTTATGAACAAGATATTTTGCAGATATTCCACTCGACTGTGGTGCTACCAGAAACGAATAAATGAATCGATGCGGACTTTCTAAACGCCCTGTATAAGAACGACTTCCAGATGGTGGTAGGGGGACCACCGGTCTCGCTCTCTCTCGCGCGCGTGTGAATGCTTGGTCCGTGCGCTCGGACGTGCACAATGGCCGCCATGAGCCGCCGACGTGCCGCGCGCCTCAAGTATCAACCGTCCTCAATTTTGTCGTTTTAATTTGTTGGCCGAGAAGCGCCCACGAAAAAAAAAAGATGCACAATGCCCGGCCGCGGCATTCAATCCGTGTCCACGCGGCGGCAAGTTACGACAGACAACGTTCCGACGTAGCATCATCATCATCATCGCTTACAGCGTTGATGCACCTCCGCGAAGAAAACACAGTGGCTGTCAGCACGCGACCGATCGTGCGTCACGGTTGTATCACGTCGTCGCAACGCAGTTGCTGAACTCGTTGCAGGAGACTTGAACGAACAGTCCGAGTGAACATTTTACGGTGCCGATTATGTGCTACTTTGATCTTTTGATGTGAACACTGTGACGTATTTTCCGCGTTAGACCAGGTGCTGCAGGTGTTATGTATCCTGCGTACGTTACTCGCTTGAGAGAAAGGTAACTCCGACCCTTCCGTAATATATTTCTATACCACTTTTTAAAATATAGTTGTTCTGTGACACTGCTTTAACTCGAGAAGATATTGAATTTAAAAATCTGACGTTTCGCGATATTCTTCAAAAAGAAAAGCTATTCCCTGTTTCTTCTTACGCGCGACGATATATTTGACGATATTACTTGACTGTAGTTTGTGATAAAATCGTTACAGCGACACGATGTGTATAAGATTGATTGTCGAAAAGAAATTCAAAAGCTGCAATATAGAAAAGCTCTACACGCGCACCATTTCATTTGACCTCCTCCCACGTAGACAATTTGCCCAATTTAACTAGATTAACCACTCTGATGGTGCTCCAGTTGCACTTTAGTTTTTTTTTTTTTTTTTTTTTTTTTTTTTTTTTTTTTACAACTTATCGATGTCTCACCCAATAACATATATTTTCCGTGACAAAAAAAGTGAAATCATCATATTATGCACATTATACGCTGCGATTTTTCTCGTGCGGTTAGTCTGGAAGATTGTTCCGATAGATAAGCTCTACTTACGTCGTTGCAAAAGAATGTGCAGTAGACTGTTAACTTCTTCTTCTTCTTCTTCTTCGTGCGTATGCGAGCAAGTTTTAAATCTCTCACGCATCTTGTTAACCTTTAAAGCCGACAATTTTTTTATTTGTTTTTTTTTAGAAATCTTGCATATTTGATAAGCATACCTTGAACAACATATATAAATCTTATGTAAAAGTTATCGTGCCGAGATTCAGAGCCAGTGGCTACGCCGGCCTTCAAAGAGAAAGAGAGAGAAAGAGAGAGAGAGAGAGAGAGAGAGAAACAACTAAAAGTTGTTTAAGATAAAAAATTTAAGTGTTTATAAGGGTTTTTGAGACCGATTACAAAAAATAAGATTTTTTCAATTTTAATAATTGGACTAATATCGCCAATCAAATCTCAGCATGTACAAAAATATGCGAAACTTTCCTTTAGAGTGGACGTAAAAAGTTTTCTTAGTTTGTTTTTTTGTTCTTATTTTTTATTCTTTTTAATTATAAAATACAACGTGTTGCAAAATTTGAGAACAAAAAGAAGACTATGCTCCGCATATTCATATATATATATTTCAAATATATATATATGTGAAAGAGTACGTATGTAATGTGTACATATATATGCGCGAAATATAGGCCATCTAATAGGTCACTTTTAAACGCTTCTAATTCAAAAACTATTATAGCCTCGATAAAATGATATTAGAAGTTTATATGCACAAATTATACATATATTATTCAAAAGATAATTGAATAGTTGGGTAAGCCATTACAATAACTTCTCCGGCCTTCTGAAGACTAACACTTTCGTAGTCGCGATAACACGCATGTAGTTTTAAGCTTCAATTTGCAAAATAAGCCAGCTTTCTTTAAAAAGTCATGTTTGCTTTAAAAAAAAGTCAGACTTTATACATGCGGCGATTTGATTGTAAGACGAGTATTACGCTTGAAAAGCGCATATATGCTTGGCGCTTCGAATTATTCGACCGTTGAGATAACGCTTTCGTTTTTTTTCGTGGGGAAATCTCGTTGCTCAAGTGGAAGGAAAAGCGTTGCAAGTCGAGAAAGTCACAAAGTTTCGTGCAATAAAACCACGTCGATCCGCAATTGAAACACCAGTATAACGACTGACGTATGAGAGAGAACGCAGTTACGACTCGCAATAGTTTACTATGACAACTCGCTAAGAATAGATTACTCGCTATAATAGACTACTAATTAATTGCTAACATCTATAAGAAAAGTGTTGAACATGAATTTTTTCTGAAGTCGAGATATTTCCGCGAATTTGCTTCAGGCAGTTTTTATAAAAACATTAAAAATCCATTGTATTAAAATCACAATGTGTATTGTGGAATTTCTTATTTTAGGGAACAATCATATAATATATGCTGGTGTCGTGGCGTGTGGTCTTTTGTGTTTGGTGTTCGAAAAGCAGCTGTCCTAATGTTAAATTTATGATACGACCGCTTCGAGAAAGAAACGATGGCAACGGAGGTAGAGGAAACACCTCCGCCTCCACCAACGGGATCTCCTTGGTACGGCAAGGTTTTCGAGTGCTGGAAAAGCCGGAATCAAGTTAGCCCCGCCAGAATCGAGCTGCCCGACTGCGAGTTCTTTATCGTGGCACCGCGACGTACGCTTCGTGTTCTCAAACCGTCCCTGAAGAGCGGCTGGTGTTACGAAAGCACGACGGTCGACCGACCGGAATCGATCAACGACAACTTCTTCAATCGGTGGACCAGAAGACCGCATCCGTCCGGAAATTGCAGATGTTCATTCCGTCAATCGATCGGCGCGCTGAGCACCACCGAGGAGCGAATCATATCCGCGGAATTGAATCGCATTCGAACGAGTCTCTGCGAGGCCGAGAAAAATGCGCGCGACATCGAAGAATTGGAGCAAACGGTTTCGGAGAATCTACAAAAATTGCGAGACTCCTCGGCGGATGATCGCGGCGATATTCTAACGGCGAACTGCCAGACGCTCGAACAAAGTACAAAGCAACAAATCGTCAAGGATCTGGAGAGGTAAGTCTGTAGATGTAACAGGAAACAGTGGATAAAAATAAAATAGAAAAACTTTGGAGAATTTTATTTGATCGTAATTGCGTCAGGTATATCAACACGCTGCTGGATGAAGTACTTGACGACACCGTTAAGAATATAACTGATGTAGAAAAGAAAGATGATGTTCAGCATTCTGGAATCACTTGGCAACGAACAAAAACTGATTTGAACAAACCACAGCCCGATGAATCCAGAAGTGCGATCACGAACGACAGAGATGATTCTCTCATCGACGCCCTTTCCCGTCTTCCGATCGACAAAACAACACAGGACCAATGGAACATAGACAACGAATGTAAAAAGCAATTCGCCAACGTTTCGATAGGAAAGGGCTATGTGAATCCCGCTTTCGTCGGTTCCACAGATGAACTAACGTCTCTTAGCTTCAATCGATCCGCCGGAAAACACAGTAAGTATGAGATTTATGAAATAAGTTTTCTCAGGCTTTATTTTTGCACAATTTTTCACTATTTTTTATATCTATTTTTTTTTTTTGCGAAACAGCTAATTTGTATCTCGGAATACCGACAAATGCGGAGAGCATAGCGCCGGAACAATTGGATTGCGTGGATTCCGGAATAAACAGCGTGGAGACAATCGAGTTTCAACCTCCTGATCAAGAACCTAGTTTCGAGCAGTCTCTTTTGCGTATAATCGATGAAAAATTGGGAAGAAACTCTTCGACGAGTAACTTGGAGGAGGATAGTCCCGAGAAACAGTCGCGGAAAATTGTTTTGGAAAGAGAAGAACATGGAATCAATTCGAAGGAGTTTGCAGAAACTCCAATCGAGTTTGAGACATCTAAGACATTAAGTGCTGACTCACGAAAAATAGAGCGATTGGAAGATATCGTCAACGAAGCAGATAACTTCGAGAAACTACGTCTGGAATTCCAGAGCAACGGCACAGACTCGTCTCAGAACGGCGGAATTTTGTCGAAGATCGGGGCTAAAGTCGGTGCTAAGGCCAATGAAAAATCAAAGGAATCCCCTCCTATCGAGCTCAAAGATTACAGGAAAGAGTTCGATCGAATCTCCTCGCAAGAGAACACACGACGAAGTCTTCGCGACTCTTCGGTGACCCTTCGAAGAAACAGAAAACCAACCATAGTGTTCCTACATGGCTTCGGCTCTTCGGCGGAAATCTTTGAGCATCAGCTGCGATATTTCTCCTCCCTCGGTTATCCGTGCATCGCTCCGGACATGCTCGGTCACGGTATGAGCTCAGCGCCACGTCGATCCAAAGACTATCACTTCGGCAAGCTGCTCAAGGATCTGGATGCTGTTCTACATCATTACGCTTTCAAACCCGGAGAAAAATGCATTTTGGTGGCACATAATTACGGGTGAGTCATTATTAAGATTTTGTCGTGAAATGTTCTTTCTTCCATATAAATAAAATTGTTTTCTTGCGTTCACTTCTTGCGTTTTAATGATTAATTCTAGGATAAACATCTACTTTGACGATATTCGATAAAATTGATAAATATGTCAATGTTTAAATATTTGAGTTATGCGATCTGGATATCATGTTCTTTTGAGTAAATGTTAGAATATTAGATACCACTCTCACCTGTAAGTTATCTGATACCTGAATAGTTCACCCAGAAGATAATATTTGCAAATTATTCGAAGATATTCCCGAATATATTGTAAAATCGTGATATACAACAGCAACTGTACAAATTCTTTCCAGATGTAGCTTCGCTACCGCGCTAGCTGGCAAATATGACAACAATATTCATCAGCTTGTGCTGATATCGGGCGGTGGTCCGACTCCTCTGGCCCCGCCGAGCACGGAATGCGCGGGACATTGCTGTCTCAGGGCGATTCTCACACCTTTTCTGATGTGCGGATGTCTTCACCGGGATGTTCTATATTCCGCGCGAGGTCGACAGCATCCCTACTGCGGTCAGGAATCGATGGAGCAATGGCCCTCGCACATGAAATACGTATTGGAGGGCATGATATGGCCCCAGGGCGATTACGCTTATCACAGAAAGATATGCACGCCGACGCTTCTGGTGCACGGACTGAAGGACAATAAAGTGTCGTTGGTACAGGAGTGTCAAATGGAAAGGGTAAGTTTTTTTTTATCCTTCGATGTTAAATAAAAAAGAAAAATATGTAAAACTTTGCGTGTACGTTTTGCAGAATGATATAAATGAAATTCTTTTTTTTTTTTTTCAAATGTTTCCAGACAATGATGAAAGCGTTCCTTGAAGCTATACCAATGGCTAGTCATAGCCCAATGACCGAGTGTCCGCAACAGCTAAATCACATGATACATTGTTTCATCGACTTGTGGAAGAACAAGAAATGGCAGCAGTGATATTACGTAATTCGAATTAATAGAAATAATAGCCTAAACTGTTGTATCATACCGAAAGTGTGTCAAATGAGTCGATCAACAGTGAATCGTTCAATTAGTTAGATGTAATATATCGAACTCAACGCTATATTTTAACTAAAAAAAACTGAAGTATTTTCTACGAATATTTTATCTAAAAGCTGCGGAACACGATGTCTTTTCTCTTGTACTAAATCGCGTGCGGGAATCGACTGAGTGTGAGAGTTGATAATCAACGAATTGTCAAATTTTCGTGATGCCCGTCTGCGAAAAATCGTGTATTGCGCAAGATGTTTTAGAAGACTTTTAATTCGATCGAACGATGAGATGAATTACACTCGTACAGCCTCGTAAGAAACGTGTGTGCCAAGATAAATACAAAATCTCATGTTTGTCGCGATCACTCCTTGAAATAACTTTTATGAAGTAATTTTTTAGTATAAATCTTTACTTTTTTTGCATGGCTCCATTTTGGAGACCTGTAGATCCACTTTTGGTCTACTTAAAATTATTATCCAATATAAAAATCGTAAGCAAACTATACGTAAACTCGTGTCTTCCCGTTTAAATAATTTTTATTCGGAGGTTTTTGCCCGCCACATAAAAGTTACTCAAAGTGATCCAGCAAATATTAAATAGAGGCTATGGATAGGAAATGGACATAGACTTTTTTTAGCGTATAGATTTTACCAAAGATCATTTAAATATATATATCGTTATTTCGTATAGAGTATTTTTTTAATATAAATTATTTGTTTTAAAATAAAAAAAATGTGTGTGTATAGTTGATTATGTGCCGTTGCAATAATTGTTATTTAACCAAGCTTAACACAAGAAAATCAGTCAATAGCATTAAATATAATGCATTTGATATTATTGTTCTCATGATCAGCGATTCATTAACGTTTTATTATGCGGATTTTCAGAAGATTTCATCCATTCTTTTCTAATTATTTGTTTCAATTGACTCAACCTCAGAGTGGGATTTTCTTCTTTAACTATTGGCATCATTTTGTCCTCAAAAGTTGCGTACGCGGCTCTCATCCGTTTCTCCGGGTGTCGGTCGATTTCGAGTTCTTTTGGACTGCAAACAAAATACAAAGTTATAAAATCTAGGGAAGAAATCTAAACAGTATGTTAATATAATGTCTTTCTCTATAAAAAGCTTTAGCTATTATTTCGCTTTACATGAAAAATGTAACAGAAAATATCGATATTTTACAGAACTGAAGATTTTCGAATAAAACATTACCTTAAAATATTTATGGCTTCATCTATACTGTGAGCTGTTTCACCTTCCAAAGTTAGTCTATTAAAGTTTTCCTCGATCGGTTTCTCGTCTTCTTTCTTCTTCATAGCCACGAGATTTCGCTTTTCCGTGAGAGACACAATTTCGGCTCTGGTAACTTTGGCCGCTGGTTGTTTGCCACCGACTTTTATATTTGCCATCTCTTTTTCAAGTAAAGCTTTTGCCTCCGCCTTTTTCTCCAGTTGCTGCTGACGTTTCTTCTCAAGTTCTTCCTGTGTGCGTATGTATATATTTATGAAATATACATTAAAGTTTTTTTTTCAAATAAAAAATTACTGGAGACGATTACTTGTTTTTGTTTCTTTTTCAACAACTGTTTGTCGTTATCTTCCCAAGCCTTCTCTTCGGCTTCCATTGCTTTCTTTACATTTTCGGCTTCTTTCGCCGCCGCTTTTCTCGCCCGAGCGGCAACAGCTTTGCTGTTTTCACCCACAAATTTCTTCGGCATCTTGATCTACGACAGCGTAAATCTCGCAAATTTTCTCTCATTCTTACGTTGTGTGTAGAATAATATTTTGTATATTTATGTGTTTAAAGATACCGGTAAGATATAGAATGTTGTCTTTCGGAGAGTTGGCAACGTTTGAACATGCGCGATATTAAAGTGGGTAGGCTGTTAAAGCTCAGGTTAAAGATTCCAAAATAATCGCGTTCACGAATCATAAAAGAACATATGTTTATTCCGTCTCGTAAGTAAACGATAAACGATAAGCAACTCGGTCACACCAACGGCACATGATCGCGCGGTTTAAAAGCAGCAGATCCGGATATTTAATCGTCACGCGTGAAATGTCGAAACAACGAACTGCGAAAAATGAGAAGACACGAAAGGTGGCCACCGCTACAGACGTAAGTGATCGTCTTACTTACCAATTTTTTCGCCTACGAGATACGCGATCACCTGTCGCGACAATAATATAACATTTTCTCTATTATACACTTTATCACTTTGCGCACACCATCGACGAAATGAGTAAAAGTGACTAGCCACGTGCGGCAACCTTTTCCAACTAAATCTCACTTCACCAGCGAGCGATGGCACGCAGGAGCGCGTAACGCGCAAATCGCAAATGTGGTCGAACGAGATATATCGCGCTAAGATAAAATCTCACAATCAACACGTGACATTAAAAAATATCAAAATTTATTTTTTAACGTTCTATTTGCAGAATCAATCTGCAGGACCCGTGGTCTTAAATAAAGACGGAAATGTAGCGATAAAAATCCAGGCTAAACCCGGAGCAAAATGTAACAATATAACCGGTAATAAAAAAAAAAAAATATTTACAAATATAAGAAAAGAATTTTTAAAATGTTTAAAAAGGTAGAATAAGATGTCTTTGTTTGACGAAAATACAATGACAATTATTAAAAGCAGCAAACGTATCACAGATATATCCGACGAAGCAGTAGGAATTGCAATCTCAGCTCCACCAACTGAAGGTGAAGCAAACGCCGAACTCGTCAAATATTTAGCTTCGATTTTTGGCGTACGAAAATCCGATGTATCCTTGGACCGGGTATTTTTTTTATCTACAGTTTAAATCACTTTTCTTAATTCCCGTATGTATGTCAAATTGTGAACTTAATTTATTCTTTCTCGCAGGGATCTCGAAGTCGGCAAAAAACAGTTGTGGTATCAGGAATTACGACAGATCAAGTTTTGGCAAAATTGAAAAGTGAAATGGAAAATTGAAAAGTTCTTTATTGCGTGGGGGAAAAAAAACTTGTTGTTATTAAAGAGTGTCTCTTAATATTATATATGTAATTCATACACTCTTAAAAATACACTTTGATGTGTTTTCTGTTGTTTCTCTTTTTTTGACACGTGAATTATATACGATATGTCAATTATTTTATACAATATTATACAATTTATACATGTGTTTTCTTTTATTATAAGATCGTCGACGCGATTAGCGCATTGTCAGTACAGATATACGTATTCATAAAATGTAACGTACACATTAAAATGTGTTTCATCACTAACATGTATAATTGCACCAAATTTGATATTTCCAAAAATCGTCATCGATCCTTTGAAATTTTTGCACAAGAGTTTTGCTGCGACTAGCAATATCGGAATCGACGAAGATTTTTAGACGAGTAATTGCACACACATAGTGAGCACACACGGTGTGTAAATCTCGAAAAAGTAGCACCTGTTCGTTTATTAAGGTACTCTATTTGCCTATTGATGTATATACACACAACATGTAGGAATGCGCGTAAGTTTTTATTCTTGTATCTCGAAAGCTTTGTCGTCCAGCCAAGGTCGGAAAATCGGTAGCGTCGATGGATAATGAGCACCTCGTTTGGACGGCGCTGTACCAGCCGGAACGCCTTCCGGTCTCAACGGGTACGTAGCCAATACGATCGGTATTTGCAGCTTGATTTCTTTGTCCAGACTCTTCGGGCTTATAACGAACTACGAAAAATATTTATTGTGCCGTGCGATCTTTTCAAGAAACAACATCCTCGCGAAGTTCTCAAATCGAGTTGTCGCGGCTTATATATAGAAATAAAAATATTGTTCACTTTTTCCATCACTTACATAAACGTGATAAAGAACGTTGATCAAGTGACACCCTCTCAGATTCGTCGGTGGCAATGGGGGAACGTACATTTGCTCGTTCAGCCATTCCTCCCCCTCACCAGGTCGAATTTTTCCCCTGGAGACACTAGCCAGCTCCCGAGTCTCGCTGGCGAGCACCTTACCCCGACACAAATACTGTATCGTCTCGGTGAGCGATGCTTTCGTCGATTTCATCGTCACCTGTTTATAATTCGAGTTTTTCAAAACTTTCACACTTTCTTTTGGCTCATCTCTTTGAAACTGTTAAGAAAATTGATTATATCGCGCTTGTTAGGTGTGTTAATTGATATGTACCTTACTGCGATTGCTGACAGTCGCGGAAATACCGATTGTCTCCCCGGGCACGTATCCACCCCGGTCCAAACTCACCCTGCAGAACACGGGACCGCCCGACACGCAAGAGACACCCACGCGCTGTTCGATCTCTTGTCTTGCGGGTTGCTGTTTATTAGCGAAAGTATTTTCTTATAAGAGAGTTTCTTTTGAGCGATTTAAGTTTAATTAAGACTTAAATTATAGCTCAACTTACAACAAACTAATTGCGCATTAACGAACGCTACATGTTCGCTGCGTAACGTTTAATATCGGTGATTAAACAATGTCTGTGCGAATGATACGACTCGTGAATATATTGACCGCCCACGTGGAAACATTCTTACATGATTTTTTGTGTAGAAATGCAAATGTAATGCATGGGCGGCACGCAGTCATTATAATGCAGGGAGTGCTCGCGCGTGTCGCAACTGCATCGCAAGTGCAATGAAAAACACTTTGACGTCTTGTTTTATTTATTATTCTTGGAAATTCAATTTTCTCTTTGTGTGTCGGATGTACGCGCGTATTTGTTTCAAAATCTCCGCCTTGTCGAGATGTTTGCAACGCTTTCCACCTTTGGGTCGATGACCAGTATTTAGGACTCGGTTATGGTAATGCACATCGGATATTCGTTTAATCGCGCGCGCGTGCGTGTGTGTATGTCACGAAACAGTTTCTTTAATCTTCGACATTATCTTCGGAATATATAAATCTGCGCTGTTTGATTGTGATCTCTCTACTAATTACAAATCATGGTGCGGCGATTAAACTCGAAAACAAGTGGTTTGATGAATTAAAGCGTATTTTAGTCAATTAAGTTTGCGAACGGTTCGCGATAATGTTTTTTTTTTCGATTATCATAATAATGCTCACCGCCAATATCGGAGGCTCCAGGTTCAAGTCGATCGGATTCATGACGATGAAAACCTGTTGGTTTTTGTGCGTAAGTCCGCCCGGCTCGCGAAGAGCCGCTTTGCAGTAATATTGCACCCATCCGTGCTTTCCGAGGAAAGTTGAGGGCAGACCCAACGGCAAACCCAATTTGAACGGAAAACTGTGTATTCCCGGTGACAGCAGTGACGGTCCTTCGCCTGTGCGAAATTGCCGCCCGAAAGACATAAAGATACAGAGAATAATCTTCAATTATGATACGCACACGTACATAAATATACAAAAATATCTCTCGTCATCCGTTTAATTTGTAAAGCGTAACTTGGAAATTATTTTAGAGACACGAAATTGTGTTTTGCCATTTTCACGCGATGTGCGTAAACAATTTGTTTTTATTGAAAACACACTTGTTGTTTGAAATGCTAATTTGCACGTGTGTAATTGTGCGCGTACGCACAAAACGACGATCCGAAGTAATTAATTCACCTGGTTCGCCCAGCAGCCGCATGCGAAAATCGATGTAATTCTCTTTGTCGTAAACCCTCTCGGCACGTTGGCTGCGCACCCGAACTACACCTTCTCCCACAACATGGAAATGCAGTCCGGAGACGCTACGGTGACGTTATTCCAACATTATTATCTTGCGTGACACGCTCTCGACATACCAATTTGACGCGTTTCACTTAATAACAAAATCTCTTGTACGCTTTTCTCTCTTTTTTTTTACAGACAAGAATAATTTTTTAATTCACATATCTATCTTTTATTTTTAACGCAAAACGTTACTTACTAAGCTTCATCGTCCAGCTCTATGAGAACTCGGCCGGACAAAAAATGTCCGGGGAAATACAGTAAATTCGTGTTGTCGAAAAGTATAAGGAACTTGCTGAGCTTCCTCGTCATCCTGTCGCCGGTGTAAACGATTCACTTCTCGCTGTATTTAATTGCGAATGACGGGATATCCTTTGCGGACGTTTGCGTCACCGCGACTTTACGCTCACTGAGTACGCGTCAAGGAACGCGCGGGGAACAACCTTGTGTTTCTTTCTTCCATCCGCTACTTCACGACGCGAGGTGAGAAGCACTGGTTTGCATCGCATCAGCACGTTCGTAACCGCGGCATGCGCTTCTTCCTCTCTCTCTCTCTCTTTCTTTCGCAATCTCTTTTCCTGCGTGCTAGCAAACTGATAATACCAGCAATGTTGCGATACACCTCATCGCATTTTCTCTCAACCGCGATGGGTCACGTTCCGCGCGCGTTTTTCCGCAATTCTCGCAATTATTATCAGCAGACGATTGCCGGAAGTTCGGCGACAACCAGCCCGAGATACCGAAGTTGTACGTCGTCTCGCCTACTTTGAAACTTTCTGTCACCGTTTCGCGGTTTGTTCCTTCTTGTCCATTCTTGGAGACGCGCTTACTTTCGCTCCCTACCTTCCGCCGCGCGCTTGGGTTTTACTCCTCCTCCTTCTCCTTCTCCTCTACAGTCCGGTCTCCCGACCAGTCTCTCTCACCTGGTCTCACCTGCCTAGTGACCAATGGCGGCATTCTAATCAACGATGCTGCTTTTGGTATTGCATGTTGCACACTTGTGTTGCAAAAACTCTGTTCTTGTGCGTTAGCAGCCAAGGTTACATTTATCCGTTAAAAAAAAAAATAAATAAATAAAACGTGAAATTTTAACGAAAAGGATTTTTATTTGTTTTTATTCTGACAATAAAAGTACAAGATTATAAAAATATATAGTCGTCGTTTGCTTTTTTATTTATTTTTTTCTTTTTGCTCTATTTAAAACAAATATATTTAACACAAGAGAAAGTGGAAATTCCAATTTTATCTTTTTTTTTCTTTGCGCTATTAGTTTGCTGGTTAAGTATTTATCGATATATATCGATAAATACTTATTGATATATATAATTAGAAATGATTTTTACAACATTAATAATTCCAAATATATTTATTTATCTAATATACGCAAGTTGCATGAGCTTCTTTAATTTATATACAGAATTATCAATCAAACTTTACACGAGAAGGCGGAACAGGTCTGACAACTTTCAAACTTGATTTATCACAAGAAGACAACCTGAAATTGTCAGCGCCACGTAGTGAACGAAGCTGGTCGCAAATCTGACTTGTACGACAAGTGTCAGTGATGCACAGTAAGTGTATCTTTCTCATTATTTGTTTTGCAATCGTTAATAAAAAAAGCGTAATTATCTTATTTTGACGTAACTTTTTATATCGTTTAAATTATTTATAATTTGTGAGATAGTTCACAATGGAGACCAAAGTAATTAGTCAGAAAGCATACTTTGAGAAATATATGTCTTCAAGAGATAACGATGAAACAGAGATGCCATATCGTGCCGGACAGCATCGAACGCATCGAAGCGGTGGGAGCCATGGGTGGGAGCTAGTGGGGGGGAAGGGACTTATATTTCCACTGGCAGTGGAAGTTTAATTGATTCCCCTCAGGGTTACAATATTCGGAGGCCCGATTCAGTTCGCCTTTTAATCGATAAATTCGACTTGAAAGAAACCGACCCATCCACTCGGAAAAATACAACGTGTGAATTCGAACTCGGGAACCTCCTACTCGCAACCCTCACACTCAGGCCGCGAGACCACTGGGCCGGTCGAGATAAAATATATTAAAGTTTCT
>QVNV01009241.1:0-142756 GCA_014825455.1 Pseudomyrmex pallidus
TCGCGAAAATACATCTGTATATAAAATCGAACGCGGTATACACTTCAAACTCCCGACTCCGTGACTTCATTAACAGTTGCGAAATCACTTTACTGACTCACAGTCGAGATTAATTATCGCTCGCGATCGATTCGCGTTTGATTGCGGGATTTAAGTGCTCTTTCTCGACATGCGTGTAAAATATTATATGCGTGTATATTTCAATAACAACAAAATTGATTATTGATTGTGAAAAGATAAGACTTTAGCGGTCAAAAGCGGCTCCGCACGACCGGCCATGTTCTTACGTAACTTGGACGTGTGCCGCGGGGCAGAATTGCCGCTGTCGTGAAAGAATGCGAACGGGTTGAACGAACGATAGAGAATCGACTGTTCCTCTCCGCGCGTTAGCGAGATGAATATCTTGAGATATGCGCGCGTATAAATAACGTACATATGTACGGAAATCGGTCAGGCCCATTAAGTAGCGTGCGGGACTCAACGGTGCGTTGCGCAATGCGATTTTCAACGCGTTGAAATTCAACTCGGTTCTTTCAACACTACGCTTCTCCGAGTCGCGAAACAACTCTCTTTTATCCTTTTCTCGCAAAACTACACAAATTTAACTTTGATTTACCTCTTGCTAATTATTCGCGTCGTTAGAAAGGTTTTTCGCGAGTATAAATTGTTATTTATATCCGCGACACATTATTTGCGCGCGTTACCCGCTTTGCTTACGTCACTCATTCGTCGTTCACGTGTCACTTACGCGGCATTTTATTCCAGTTATATTCCGCGTCCAATATTTACGGCGTTTTCGCGCCATTTATTATTGTATCGCGATCCTAACGCGGGATTATGACTCCAAAGTGCGCGCATCATAAATCGCCGCGATTCGATTTGTTTTTTCGAGATTTACGGCAAAGTAAAAAGTGTCGTCGGTCGATACGGGGGGAGGAAGGGGGAGAGGACCGAAGGTCCGCGCGCCATTGATCGATAAGGCCGCGGTAAATTTAGTCGGTCGATTCCGTTACAGTCCGCATAACTGGGCACGCAGCGGGCAAAATGGACTCCGGCCCTCTCTAACTTCTCTTATTGGCGAACGGCCACTTTGAAGGGAAGAAGAAAGATAGAAAGAGTGTGTGCGAGTGTGTGTGCGTGTGTAAGAGAGAAAGAGAGAGAGAGAGAAAAAAAAAGATAAAAAGAGAAAGAAAAGAAAGAACCGAGAAAGCCGGAGATGAAGTCGAAGCCGATGAATGTCGACTAACGGTATAACGTTGCATGAATTTCGCGTGTGTGCGCGACGAGCATCCGCGTGCGGATTCTTGTCCGCGCTGGCCACTCCTACTATTGCTCGTTAAAACTTATTTTACCCTACGCGCAATTATAACTCCGCTTGTGAAACAGACAAATGTCATATCAATCTGACACCGATTATTATTCGATTTTATAACTCCGACGATTGGATACGATTGGATGATTTAGCAATCTCTGGCTCAATAACAGATTCGTAACTATTTATCTCTATCGTCATTCGAAGAAATGCGAAAAACCGAGAGAAGAAAGATATATATATAATATATATGTGTGTACGTGAGTTCGCCGGACGACCCGGTGACCTCGTGAGCGACGATTTACCGGTGGATATGGTCTTGCCCGGAGGATCCTCTCCGAAGGAGCGAATCCTGCGGTCGTAATTCACCGCGGTTACCGTTAAACGGGGAAAGAGCCGCCACAGCGAGAGAGAGAATGACGGTTGCCGCAGTGAACGTACAAAAATGCAACCTGCCTCTGGTCAGGAGAGTGAAAATCGCCGCAGTGCCTCTCAACCGCAACGATTCGCCTGCGACTGTTATAATAGTCGCGCAAACTCTCTCATTCCCGATATTATCGCGTACCTTTAACCATAAGGCACGCATTACGACGACCACCGTGACAAATTTCACTTTCAACGCGCGCGCATTTTCTTTTCGCCTCTTTCTTGCAATTTTCAAACGATTATGTCTTACGTCCACTTATTATTTATTTCTTTTTGATTTTAGTCTGTGTCTCTTCATACTGACTTGTTAAAATAAATATTGTTCCGCTATCGGGATCTGTTCTCTCTTAAAATTATCCTCGAAGGTGTTCTTGGTTTCACGTGCTGTTTAAAATTTGTATACTCGATGCGTATACGATCAAAGAAAAAAAAAGGCGAACTCGGAAGAGAGAAATCAGGTTATCACACTGCAAGTCAACTGTTAGTCAGGGTTAAATCAGGCTCGCGAAGAAAAATCCTATCTCGAGTAGTTTTTGCTAACACGCGCGAGAAAACAGAAGAAGACGGACGCGAGAGAGCGCGGAAAGAGAGAGAAAGAAGTGTTGTTTATTCATCTGGAACGACCCGTAAGAGGTGGAAGCGATAGCGGCTGATACCGTTAGCGGTGAGGAAAACCGACGTGTCAAACCGGTCGAATTTTTGGTGTACGCGGTTGCACGTAAGTGCGGCTTAACCGTTTCGCAATCTTATGCAAACGCAATCTCATGTGCATACAACTGAGGTGCAACGAAGGTCAATGCGCTCGCTTTGAATCGTTAATCCTCTTACGCCCGAGTCGTTAGATTTTTTTTTTTTTTTTCGACGAGACAGGAATTGAACGTGTTACGTTTTCCTTTTCATCAGAAATTAAAAAAAGTACTTCCTGTTTGTCTTTGCCGCAAGTAAATTTTATTTTTAGATTTGAGTGACAATAATATTAGAAATTGAGAAAAAATTTATTTAGAAAAAATAATACTTTTTTTTATTTTAAACATTTCTGCTGTTTCTTTTTCTCGGAAAATGGTCTTAATTCGCGGATTTTCTCCCAACGTTCAATTTTCCTGAGACCTTCACAGTTGCGAGAGCATCGATCAAGCGAAATGAAGTTTTCCTTGAGGCAGAAATGGACCCGGTAAAGCACGGTGTAATCCTTACGAATTCTCGCCCGCCACGGACCCTTAATTACTCATTACGGACGTCATCCGCAAGCAGCGCCTTTATAATTGCACATACGTTACCGACAGACGACGCTATTTAATCGTTTCGTTGCGGGACGAAACGAAAGCTCTTTCTCTCTCTCTCTCTCTCTCTGTCTCTCTCTCTCTTTCACTTACTATCTCCATCTCCCCGACAGGAGCCTGACAAATTAGAGACACTCGCGAGCTTTAATGAGTTTTGGTCCTAATTAAGCCCGGGGACTCGAGCGAGCGTCAATACGTAAAGTTAACCGAACGGTGCACGAATAATCCCGGCGAGCGCGATAACGCGTAATTATCATTAATTGCCTCTCCCGTGGATAATCGCGTTAGTCGAAAAACCCGAAGGATTTTTCGCTGACGTAGTGTGTGCCTCTATCGGCTCTTTGTGCAGAGCACAGATTTCGTAATTGTAAGAAAAGCATTGATAAATAAAAAGAGAGAGAGAAAGCGTTCAGACGAGACAAGAAAAATATATGTATGAGTAAAGAGACATTTATTTGATGTCAGTGCAGTTTTATAGTTTTATAAGGATTATTAAAGGTCCTTATGGGACCAAACGGTGAGACATTAAAGTTCCCGAAAAACTCGATTTCAAAACTTTGAATTTTCGCACGCATTTGCGGGAATAGAAGCCGACGCGGCGAAATTCATCGGGAAAAGCGGAAAAGTTCGGGCGGGCCACTTGGAGCGAATCGAGCGGAAAGTTCCCCGGCGAAGTTGCCCTCTTCGTTTCCGACAATGGACCGAAGAAACGGAGAAAAGAAACAGGAAGCCTTCTCGAAAAAAAAAAAAGTCTCCGCGGAGATTTACGCGAGCAGAACAGGAAAGCTCGGGTAAAGCTCGCTCGACGATCGGGAAATTGAGTTTCCCCGAGATCTCCGCCCCCTTCCTCTCCATCCTTCTCACCTTCTCGCTCATTTATTTATCTGCTGCGAGAGATGCGCAAGCACGTACGCGATCGAAATGAAATTTTTAATAAATAAATAGCGCGCACACCAGGAATTCACCGTGAGATAAATGCGTGCATCGGCAAGAACGTGCTTCGTTTTCCGATGAGATAGCCTGAAAATTGCATCATCCACAAACGCCCCGAGCATCTCCAACGAGCCGAGATTATGGTGCCCGCGAATTTAACGACCCGGGAACGATTACCGCGGCCGCGCCAACTTTACAAAGTATCAAAAAGTTTGCGCATTCGCCAAGTTTCAAACGTTCAAGTTACCTCTCGCACATCCGTAGTTATAAAAATTCAAAACCCAAGAAGTACAAGTTGTTACAAACTTCCACGCGCATTTATAATTTCAAAAACATGGAAAATTATGTACTCGCGGAAATTTCGAAACAACGTTTGAAGATCTGTAAATTTCTTCAAGATAAACTAAAAATTCCACAACACTGAATAAAATTGAACTTTAAAAACCGTCGAATCAAATATGTTTTCTTGCTTCCAACATAAATAATCTAAATTTCAATACTTGACATTAAAAAAAAAAAAAAAAAAACACCGACGTACCCGAGAGCAATACGTTCGTCTAAGCACAGGAGATTTTAGAGAGGAATCAAATGATAGAAGAATCTAAAACTTTCCGGTGAGGTTTCAGACCTCAAGGATATTCGCCGTCACACAAAGCTCGCTCATGTTCCGAGTGTACAAGCAAATAGAAAGGAGTACGGTAATTTCCCGCTCGATGCCTGCGCCACGTTGCACCCGAGACTGGTTGTGCAACTGCAAACGCAGACGGCAAAAGCGCGCTGCGCTATGTAGCGCACCGCGTTGTAGAAGGTCGTAGGTGGTCCCAGGTGGGTCAGTCGACCAACTGGTTTCCAGCGGCTTCGCGGAAACTACCTGGAAGACCACGTGCTTCCGGCGAAATAAGTGCACAACGCAATGCTCATCACCTTTATCGCGGGAACGAGCTTTTACGACGGGACGAGATAATATTCTCAAATCTCCCGGGCGCAATTCTTATCGCGAATCCAGACGTCATCCAATAAATTCGTTTCTTCTCCAAAGAGATCTTGAGATTTCTTTATTAGAATGATGATCTAAATTATATTATTTAATTCGAATAAATCTCGGAACAGTCGAATTTTTGGAGTTTGAAAGTGAAACTTTCGAAAACAATGCGTTTTCTTCTTTGCAAAAATTATCGGCAATACGAAATTGTAAAGAGCGGCATGCGAAAGACCGCGCACAACGACGAGAAAGTCGCTTTCGCTCGGCTACTCGAGAGAGGAGATCGGCCACTTCTCGTGGTGAATTGCGATTACAAGAGAGACCGCTTCGAAGCCGGACTTTCTACACAAACGGCGTTACAATGATCAGCGTGCACGTTTGACAATTTCGACTTAGAAAATCTAATCAACGCCAAAGGAACTGGATTTTTATTTTTATTTTCAAACAACTGTGTAAAGAGAGAAAAAAAAGAACAACTACACACAAGCGTGTACTGGAAAAGTATTCGAGTTCGCTACATATTCAAACTTTGCGGCAATTTAAATTTCAAAACCGCAGCGTTCAAGAAGTCGCGGCAGAATTCAGACATGCAAATGCCGCTTTAAGAACGCCTGAAATGTTTCCGAGACTTAGGAAATCAATCGGAATGCCTAGGCTATACTAAGGCGCGCGTTTGAAACGAGAGGGAACATGACTGTACAGAGCACCGGAGCGCGGGCAATATCGTCAGATTGGAAACTGCTGTTAGCCATCGCGAAGTCGGTTACGTCCGATTTGTCGCGGGGTGAACGATCTCGTTACAGCTTTTATGTCCGATTACAAGCCGCGTTGCGGCCGCGAAACAAGGATATCAATATGACGCCGCCGGCGCGCGAAAGCAGCGGATGTCTTTAATTATTGACTTTCTACGCGCCGTTATCGCCGGAAAGAGCCGCAAATGTGCGGTCATCAAGTTACAAAGCGCGACCGTTTTTCTCTTTTCAGTCGCGTACAAAAACTTACGTGATAACTGTAATTTTTAACCCTAATTCTGTGTAAATCCCTTAACTTGCGTGTTCGAGCGACTTTTGAAAATGAGATATTTTAAAAAACTATTTAGTGAAGTAATTTCTAAAAAAATGAAAAAACTAATATTATTTTCTTAATTTAGAATATTGAACAAAGCTCCATAAATTTTTATAGATTGTTTGCAACGTTTCAGCCAATAAAAAATTGCGTCGCATATAAATGTCAATGTTTACAGAATTAGAGTTAATTTTGTTTTTTTCATCGGCGTGCAATATAAGTGTGACATTGTTTTAAAAAAACTTTTGAAATACAAAACATATCGACGTAATAAATTTAACAAAATTGTTAACAAATACGGAAATAAACTATAGAGAGACCGAAAGATATTTCACAAGTTGGAAAGGTCATCCTCTGATTCATTTCCCAGTCACTTCTGTTTACTCGATTAACCTTCTTGATCGCCCGTGAACAGTTACTCTTACGTCCGACCATTACGCTTTTTCTGCTCCGCGCGAGATTTTATCACGATTATCCGCTATTTTTCTCCTTTCACCGATACAGTTGTAGGTTTTTATTTACAGAATGTTTCACCGGAATTTTTGCAGCATAAAAACGCATTCGTCGCGCTCACATATAAAATTCGAGTCGATAAATTCTTTAATATATTTTATGTATGATTTTTTGTACAATATTTTATTTAATAATCACTAGTAATTTTATAGCAATATTTGTTCGTTTATTAATTTATTAAGCAGTGAATAAAAAATGTTATTAGCTCACCGGTACGTAATATTTAACCAGCTTCATTTCACTTTATGAACAATTCATCAACGGTTAAACGTACAATTTTTCCTCAAACATTAACATTTTATGCACGTACATAAGACAGTTTATCATCGCTTCTTCCATAAACAGGATGTTTTTTAACTGTCGGACTAAAGGATACCGCCGCTGTGAAACGACTATTGTCAGATTTACTGCATTTTCGCTTTCACCCGCCTCCGCGATCCGCGATGCCCGAGTGTTTTCACCGCGGTAAAATTATTACGATCCCGCAATCCGATCTTTTTACGCGCGTGCCACCCCGAGTAAAGCGCGCAATTCTCGGCATCCGTTAACTATACATATTTTTCTCCCGCTCACTTAATGTATCTTTAATCTTTCCGGAGACTCGAGGTCTTAAAGAGGTAGATATCTTGTTAAGAAGAAAACAGAGCGCGAGATTTTTTCTTACTTTTAAATTTCAGTTAACGCTGTTTGGAGAAACGGAGAATTTTATTCAATATAATATTTTCTAAGTAATATTCTCGCAAACCTTAAACTTTTCTTTTTCAGAAAATTGTCGACATATTTTCGATTTTCCGCTATGTAAATGTCGTCTCCGCAATGTAAACGCGTACGAAAACGAATAATATAAAAAAAAAAAAAAAACAAGCTGCGAGCGCGTTAAACACTCGTGTCAGAAAATTCAGATTTACTCGGCAGAAAAGTCGTAATTCCGGAATTTTTCCTCGCAGTTGGCCAACGTTTTTCCCATTGGCCGTCCGCGAAATTGCCGAATGCACCACGAGTGGCGAAGAGAAGGAGAAGGGTGACACACGTGCGCATCTGCAGGAATAGATGTTTTCCTGGCTTTAGGAATCCCGTATGAATATTTATGAGCGACCATCTCGACCTGGGCGCGGTGGATGGAATCTACATTCCTCCTCTCACAACCTCTCCCTCCTCCTTCCTCTTTCGTGTAAACTTCTTTTCTCTCTTTCTCTCTCTCTAGCTTCCTACTTGATTCTTTATCTTTCTCTTTTTCTGTCTCGGACTTGTCATAAAACTGCAATATATTTCTTTGTCAAGAGTATCCTTGAATCGATGTTTCGATAAGAGAAATGGAAACAAGGAATAATTCTCGAGAATTTTTTCGATAGACAACCTCGAAAAGTAAAACCAATTTACATGACATTATTTATCGCCGCATCGGATTATAACGCGTCAGAACTTGACCTTTGAGAGTTTAGCTTTTTTTCAGCTACAAGTTGTACGGATCACTAGCGTGCGCGTCGGCGATATTTTATGCGATATTGGCGTTTTTATTTCACATATTCTATAAATTTAGCACTTTACTAATTAACATTGAACGATCGATTTCAGAGATGGCAACGAGAATAATGAGACATTTGCGTTTGACTCGGGTTTGAATGCGAACGCGAAAGTTTCTATTGCCGCCTTCTGCGTGACATTTTCGCAGATCAAATTTCTCGGCGCGTTACACACACGAATTTCAAAACATCACGGTTTTTATTACAATTTTTACATTCTGATTTCGCGTTCACGCCGGCATTTTCCAACGTCCGATGCAAAACCGAAAGAGAGAGAAAGAGAGAGAGAGAGTGCGCGCGTGTCGAGTGCGACGAAATATTTACCCTGCAATTCGGACATGTAATAACTCCGGATATTTCAGCCCGCGTCGACAGATGCATCGTGAGTGCAGTCCGTTTATGCAGTCCGCCCCTTGTTTGATTTCCACCGGAATATTTTACGCCAATGACGCCCGCCCTTCCCTTTTGCACAAGCTTTTCGATAAATCGGCAGTGAGTAACGAGTTCAAAAAAATCGATGGCCGCGGCGGCAGCAGCAGCAACAGCAGCAGCGTTATACAGACGTGCACACACGCAAAAATACAGGAAACACATATACATCATATTTTTAGAGAGTAAATAAGAAAATAAAATAGCAAATAAATGATAAATAAAAGTCTTGAAAAATACATTTTTTCTTTTTTGTTTACTTAACGCTCCAATATTTTTATTGCGTTCGCTTTGTTGTTCGCTACGTGCGCGTGCGCTCGTTTTATAATAAATGAAACTTTCACAACGCGCTGATGTGACGATATTTTCGGATCGATCGCACGGCTTTCCTTCCTCTTTTGCGAATCGGTCGGTCAAATTTCAAGAGTATTTTTTCTTGTCGGAATGAATTTTAAACGTTAAAGAACAAGCGATTTTTAGTTGATGAAATTGGTTTTTTTTTTTCATGCATATTCCGCGCGCAATTACAGAATTTACAACGCCGCTGAGCATCGATCGATGCGACTTGGCGCATTCGATTTTTACCAAATATAAAAAAAAAAAAAAACTATCAGCAAAAATGTTGATTTTTTTCAATCGGATTAGTTTTTCTAATTGCACGTGACGAATCCACCGAACGTAACTCACACTCCTGCCCATTGACATTTGTCAAATATTCGTCATAAATCACAAATTAGTGAACAAAAACAAACTAGAACACGAAAATAAATTAAACGTAGAGAAGACATTTTGGTAAAAAAAATGTTACGGTCGATGAACTTTGTCGTAGCTCGTCTTGATGAATGCAAGAAATATTTAAATCACGTCCGTTCCGATTACATTAATGCATAATGCATGTTTTTTGAGGTAAACTGTGGTTTATTCTTTAATAAATCGCCATACTCGAAACTACCGTAAACTTCTTGAAAACCAGTCATTTTCATAATCGTACAAGAGAGCTATTTGGCGTGAAACTTTTAACTACCTTTATGATTTACATACAAATTTAGCGATCGTACACGTTGAAAATAATGTTCGTGTTGGAACGTTTTCCATTAAAAAATGTTTTATAAATCGCATAATAAATCATTATTATTTTATTGTATATAAAATTTTCTCTCTCTCTCTTTCTCTCTGATTTGCGCGCAACGGAACGTTTTTATCCGCATTCCTTTAAATCAGTTGGTTATAAATCAGATGCAAATCATTTTATTAAAACCGAAAAAAAAAAGCGGAAATATGGGCGATCGCGCTCCACTTATTGCGTCGAATAGCGCCATATTGCGACATGCTAATGAATTTTTTCTCCTCCAACGGCAAAAGCAAAAAAAAGAGAAGAAGATGAATTCACCGCGGGTGCTTCGTTCTAAAGGCGGGGGAAGCGAAGGAAGGGTGGGAGATATTAAAAATTAATCCTCTCGACCGTTAAGGGCTTCGAGGCTGTTCGGAGGTGACAAGTGGTCGTAATGAACGCTCTAATGAACATGCACAACGATGAGCGCGGCCTTGTTAAGTCCACGTGGACGGCCGATCGTTAACACGTGGCCTCCTTTTCAACTATTACTTATTATAAGATACCACAGAGAAAGAGAAAGAAGGATAAAGCTCATATAAAGGTTCGCTCATATAAAATAGTAATAAAGTAAAAGACAAAAAAAAAAAAAAAACGAGAATATTTGTCCCTCTCGACATCTTTCGCAACCCGAGAGATGATTAAAGTCGACTTTGGAAGAGATTTACGAGAAGCTAAAAGGAATTCCGAAGGGACTTTGCAGATGTGTAAGCAAAGTCTTCAAATCCATCAGACAAATTTGTTTTCGAGAAAAACATGAAGTTGCCAAATAAAGAAAAACGAAAGGAAGAAAATGAAAATAATAAGCTCTCGCACAACGAGATGCGCGCAATTGGTACTTGCTTAAATCTTTTGTTTTATATATTATATATATATGTATATATAACTACTACACATAACATATATGACCACATTAAAATTTCATATATATTGGATATTAATTTTATTAAAATATTAATACATAATAACTAAGGAATGTGCGGTCGAGAGTAGAACGTTCGATGACAGAACATCCACTATCGATGGCACGCGCGGAAAGGGGTGCGGACTTACCCCCGTGTGGATCGGAAGCCAATTAATATCCACGCAGAGCGCGTTCCACACACCCTCCCACCGCACCTGCTGAATAACCCCGCTGAAACATAACTGCGCGCTGCGTGATATACTCGCGCCATGGGGCTCGCTTGTAAGCGACGGGACCCCATAAACTCTGGTCACGCGATAACGGGGTTAACCGACGGTTACCTCGTTATTTCGATGCGATCTCCGCGAGATCGTAACGAGGCTGTCGTGGCCGAGTGCCATCGTGATAATTATGCCGAACACCCCGAGGCTTCAATCGCAAGGTCTACTCCCTTGTAAACCGCATCGAAAAGCGCATCGGATTTCGCGAGCTGTTCTGTGAAATTTGACGGAAAAAAAAACAATTACTTTTTATGGCACTCGAAAGCTAGTTTTCCCGTATATTTTCACCTAAAGAAACTCGAATCTCTCTCGTCGGATACGATCCGATCATTAAACGCAAGATCGAAAATAGAATTGCTTACTTTGTAGATCTCGTCGACAAGTCTGGTGAGCTCCTCGGTTTCCATGATGACCTTCCAGATGAAACTCGTTTCTTCCGGTTTCACGAGATGCTCATATTTTCCCCGTCCTCCCGAGACTGGATCTCTCACGTGGTCGCGCTCCGCTTTCCCGAGCTTGCTCGCGACGACGCGTTCGATGTATCGTACGTACTATTTTATCTCTGAAACACGACCAAACGGCAAAAATCATCTAACCGTGTAAACCGTAATTCCTGTTAAAATATCTAATTAATTTTGTACGTGTAAGAAGACGCAATAAAAAAAATCTAAAATTTAATTTTTTCTCAATTAAGAATATAAAAATTTATATATTATAATTGCGTGTATATGTGTGTGCGTGTGTGTCTTTTGATAAATGTAATCTTTCTCTTCAATCTTTTGTAAGAATATTTATCTCGAAGTTTGACACTATTTGGATGTCTAGAACACACATAGAACATGTAAATTCGCCGCTCATTGACTTCATCGGTATTTCCCTTCGCGTGCCTCCGTCAAGCTGTTTCTCCGTTATTCTTTTTACGATAATGATATTGCTAATAGAAAAGCGCATTCCTATCTCGATTGTGGTCTCGCTCCGAGAGGCTGGATGGAATCTCGAAACACACGCGGCTTCAGCTCACAGACCAAACATTACTCATACATGAAACGGGAGAGGTCACGTTTTCCCAAGTACTTTCATTCCGCAAGGACACCCGGTATGCGCGAACGAGCTACGGGAGAGCCGCATAACTTCGCTTTTATTTCTCGAGACGCGGATCTACGCGAATCGTATATAACCGAAGTTATTCATGAATTCGCGATCAAGAGATTCGCTTAACGTTTCTTTCTACGTGCGTAAAGTGTAGCTTTAAGAAAACAAAGTAAGGAGAGATCACTGTGAAGTTCTTTTCACATCCACAACAATATATTATCTCGCTCACGCAAGTGTATTATTAGCAAGTGTGTTATTACATCGCTGTCTAAATTGTCATTTAATAGTTTGCTCGGAAAATTCAGAAGCAACGTCCGATATTTGGCAAAATATCAAAAATAAAACCTGATCAATAGACGTGCAAATACATAAATACGTACAAATTCGGTACGCGTTTTATATACAGAAGATGCAAAAGAGGATGGAGCGAAGGTAAACGCCGCTAATAACTGCAATTGCGTGCGACGCGGTTGACGTCACGGTGGTGGGAATGAGCGGGCGATTGTGGGAGTTGTGTCACGTGCGAAATGCGACATGCGAAAAAGTGAGGGCCGCGACCGGCGACTGCAAACGAAATATCAATCGTTGTGACTCCGCGCGTATGTGTAATATAATAGACCGATTAATAATAAAGCGGCCTGACTCGGCTCACAGTGCTCGGCCGAGCGTGCTTAATTAATAAATTGACGTTTCATAAATTAATCCGCAAATTCACAAAGTTCGCAGGATATGTATTCGCGCTGTTTAGACTTTATTAATAATCTCCGTCGACTGACTAATTTTGTTATATCCGACAGTTTTTACGTTTTATATTATACATACGTGTTCCTAACGGAAAGAGAGAATTACGCGCACTAATTATTATTCCGTGTCATTGTAAACATTTAAAATTGTAATTTCAAATTTTTACACGATCGGTAAATTTATAATTTTTATTAACGGAAGGAGCAAACGCGCGTGTTCCGCTACGTAGTCGTGGATTTTTAAAATGAAAAGCAAATAAAAAGTTTTGAAGATAGATAGAGATAGAGAGAGAGAGAGAAAGACAGAGACAGAAATATGCCGGAGAATATTTCGTTACCAAAATTATCAATCCATTTGAAATGCGTAATCAAACGATATCGCTCGATGAGCGAAATGTTACGAATATATCGCCGAGGCGTTCGTTCGATTTTTTAATCTCATCGATCGATATATACAGTACGTATGTGTACGCGCGAACGATTCGATCGCGATCGTAATACTAAGCGGAAAATTCGATTAAACGATGAAAGCGCCGCAAAATTCAACGCGGCCTATCGAAAGCTGTTTCTCTGTCTCTCTCTCTCTCTCTCTCTCTCTTCTCTCTCTCTCACGAGCGCGCGCGCAAACTCTCGTTCGCTTGCGAATTTCGCCGATGCAACTTTGCAAACGCTCGCTCACCCCGAAAGCTTTCAAGCGAATTAAATTCTCTCGAGTCGTTTACGATAAAATGTTTCCCTTTAATCTCTCTAATCACCGACACGCTCTGCAAACTTTTGCGAATTTAACCATCGGACGTGACTAGGGACGCTTTAAAGTATCAATACTCGATGCTCGCGCGCTCGATTGCTAATATAAAAAGTACGGATACTCGATAGGTCTTAGTAATAGGCGTAGAAATGGAGAGCAACGATCTGATAGTAACGTGACACCAGACAATCGCGGCAAACTGGGATGCAATGTCTAATGTAACACAGCACTATTTTCATTGATTAAATTATATTCGTTGAAACATATATTATAATAATAAATAAATTAGGAGAATAGAGAAGAGAGGGGAAGAGAGAAAGAAAGAGAAAGAAAGATAATAATCAAGACCGGAATATAATAGACATACGCGTGTGCAATATTATCAAATAATTAAATTATATCAAGTATATATATTACATGCGCAAATTACAATAGAATGTATTAATTATTATATTAATTATAAACATACTGATCGCATGCCAAATAGATTAATGAATAAATATAACGCTCTTCCCTTCCTTTCTCTCTCTCTCTCTCTCTCTCTCTCTCTCTCTCTCTCTCTCTCTCTCTCTCTCTCTCTCTCTCTCTCTCTCCTCTCCCAAATATGAATTCTCTCCGCGATATACAATAACGATTGTTTGTCGAATTCGTGTTTCCAAATTGTCATCATTGAGTGTAACGAGCTATCGATCACGTGTGCACACGGCGTCGATGTATCGCACTCGCGCGCGTTTACTTTCTTCGTTATGAAATCCGTATTGTTACATCAGCGCGCGGCGTGAATATGTTTATTAGAGCGGTCGACAACCCTCGCTCTCTTCTCTCTTCCGTTCAATTCCACGCCTCCTTCTTTCTCTTTCGGGATTAAATCTTGGCTTTCTCCGCGGAGAGCTGAACTTATCGTAACGATATTTGCATAAACTTTATGCGCATGTGTGAGAGAGAAATGAAAAGCGCGCACAATATAACGCAACGGCACCTATGCATAAATTACCGCTCATGAGAAAACTTGACTTATTTACCTAATTCGCCATTATCGCGAAATACACAAAAGTGTAATTAATCAATTTTTTTATTTGAATTTTTTTCAAGCAAAATCTTTTTTTGTTTTCTACCATCGGTAGCCAGTAGTTTCTCAGCTGAGTATAAATCTAATGGTTCTGCGGCATTAGCGAGGAGAAAGAAGAAAATAAAAAAAAAAAAAAAGAAGATACAAACTCATCGGAATTAACATAACGTCGCGCGCACGCACACAATGTGCGCGACGCCTACGTGCCGCAGGTGCAATCGGGAGTTCCCGCGCCTGCAGGACATCGAAACGGTTCTATAACCGTTACGACACACAGAGCCGGCCAGAACGACATTCCTCTGCAGTCGCGATTTGAATGGAATCTCGCGGATAAGTCCTAGTAATTCGCGAGAGGTATATGGGCGCGTCCTGGGAATTTTACAAATTCGCATACCTGTCTCGTGTTACGTGTCATATAAAATGTTAATTTAAAAAAAAAAAAAAAAAAAACATGCAATAGCAATGTATCTTGTCACAATCGTTAATGTTGTTCTCTTTTTAATGAATGTTTGTACAAGCGCGCATATATTAGCGACACAGATATCGAAAAATGCAGCGTGTGTGTAACGCAGCGGCAATTTTATTACAGCTATATTACGCGAATAATTTCTGTTTTTCAAGGCCGACGGTGAGGAAAGGCGGAGAAAAGAACACATGGAACTAGTTCTATAAACGAGATTCCATCGTAAATTGACGCGAAAAAAAGCGCACGCACCTCCGAAGCAGAGTTTTATCGCTTTCTTTTCTCTCCGCAAGCTGTAAAACATCCTTGGCTTTCAAAGCCACCTTCCTCCCCTCTCTCTTCTCGCGTGTTCTCTTCCTGTTCCGTTCCCACCCCCCGCTCTTACATCGTAGCTTTAATTATCGCCCTCAAAGGGTGTCCGCAGTCTTTTTTTTTTTTTCGCTTTATTTATCCATCGATGACGTTCCCTTATCTCTGCGTCAAAAGAAATTCTTGCGAACGTTAATTAACCTTCGAACGTGCAAAAAAGAGCTAGTAGGTTTAGAAAAACCGAACACGGGCGTGCCCGTGTATTCGCGTTGCACAATACAAACAGCGAGGAAGAAAACTATTTCTCCGACTTTAACCTCTTTTTCACTCCCGTTTGTGTGTGTGTACGCGTCCTATCGCTACATCTTAATTAGTTTCCTACATTTTTTTTAATACTATTTCTGCGTTCGATTCATTTATCTCGCGTACTTTAGATATCACTTTTAACTCAGGATATATCCGCAAAACCTCTGTAGAATCGAGTCGCTTGGAAAAATCGTACGTTTTCATACTGTAAACGTTATTGCAACACGATAGCCGAGCTGAAAACGAAAAGAAAATTTATACCGCGTTGGAAATCACGCGGTAAAGAGTTAACAACGAATTACGAGAGCTGCGCACGATGGGGAGACTTCGGTTCTCAAACTGTGAATTATCTGTCGCTTTCCCTGGACATAAATTCCCATTTGCAGCTGACATTCGGTACGTTCAATATTTGAACGTGTGTCTGTACATCTTTTTTTTTTTTTTTTTTTTGAGAGAGAGAGAGAGAGAGAGAGAGAGAGAGAGAGAGAGAAAGAAAGAAAAAGAACAGGAAAGAATGAGGAATAAAATCCGGAGAACTCCATCGCGACGCGGAATCGCTCGCGGATGATTTCCGTCGATGAAATATTCATAATTTAATATGTCCCTCTCCCATGATCTACGTTTTTTTTCCTCTTTAGGCGAGGAATGGTCGGCGAGATGAAATATTCATCCTCGAGATGACGATGATGTCGGTCCGAGAAAATGCGCGCCACGCGTCATCGATTTCTTCGACGATCGTCGTAATTCGAGCGGAATCCTCGGGATGAAATTTTCAAGTGCGGTTTTTTCGAAACGCAATTTGTTCGCACGCTCTTTCGTTCGTCTCTTTGATTTTCCCAATACTTTTTATGCTACGAGATTTATGCATGTAAGAGCGGAGCAAGAACGATATTTGCAAATTGAATCATCTTTGGAAATATTTTTCCGCGCAACGCGTTTCCGGCTCGCGCGCGTTTTACGTAAATTTTCAATTCCCCGCTTTATCCCGACGAAATGTGTGTATACGTATTTCCGAACTCGTTATTAGACTCGCGCCAACGCGGTTACATTCGCAAATATCCGGACATCGACGCGAAACTCTTTCGTCGACACCGGGATATTTCACGCGTATGCAAACTTCACGTGCTACAATTCTTTTGTATTTTACAAGACTTCCTGAATTTGTCATGTTATTGTTCACCGCATTCCCCGGAGAAAGAAAGAGTAAAAAAAGAGAGAGAGAGAGAGAGAGGAGAAGGAGGAAGGTAAAGATAAATGAAAAAGAAGCACCAAAGTGGAATATTTCGGCAATTTTCTCTCTCTCTCTCTCTCTCGTGATTCTTGTGGAAACAATTCAAAGATTCGTGCAAGGTCAAACATACGGAGTCACAAAACACATCGCGTAGCGCGCGCGAGTCTAATAACAATTGGCGCTATGAATTGTACAAGGTTATGAGACGCGATTCAGGAGAAAACCCACAATATTTACGATACGGATACGTTCAAAATGAGAAATAAGCGGCAGAATTTCTCATACATATTTTACGACGGTGCATTATGTGTTACGTAACCCGACGTTGCTCGAATTACTTAGAGAAACGTTTGTGTGCTCTCTCTCTTTGTATTTCCTCCTCGCACAGTCGATTCTTATTAAATCTCATTGTTTGTTTGCCTTTTATAAAAATTTATTGCTGATGTGACCGAAATAATATTTTGATTTTGTTAATGACCATTTCATTATTTTATTTTAGTTTTAGATAAATAAAAACTTATAATACAAATTTACATTTAATAAAATATGCTCTAAAATGTTATAATAATTAGAAGTTATATATAAAGTTAATTATTAAAAAGTGCAAGAGAAAGATTTTTGCGTAAAATTTCAAATTTTTCAAACAAGTTAGGCAATGCTCATTGTCAAACATATCTATAAATTAAAAAGTTACACTAAAGTGTCTGAATGAAAAAGCCGACAAAACCTTCTTTAGAAAACTTTTTTACATGCGCGGTGACACTCTGAACACCCTGATGTTTGAAATATTATAGCCTTCCGCTGAATCATCGGTATTCCGATAATTCAGTCATAAAAATGACAGACAAGCGTGTTCTTCGCTCATCTCGCGAGCAGCGGCATTTTTGTCAAACAAACAGGCAGCGGTTTTAACAATCATAAAATGCAGCAGATTCGTGCGCATTCGGAAAAAAAAATCGGGGAAGAAAATTTATGATATCGCAACGTGCAATCTCTATTAACTCACCCCGGGAAATTGTTTTACGAAGATTTCGCTTGAGATCAATCGCCGGATCAACGGATCCAGATTCTGGTCGCGATCGGGATCATGAGGAGAGCGGTGGTATCGGGACTCTCTCGAAGCAACGGGCGGAGTTTGTAGGCGGTTGCGTTTTTGGAAAACGACACCGTCAAAAAAAAAAAAAAAGCCACGGGCTTTGTATGTCACCTCGTAAGCGAGAACACGAACACGAAACGCTCGACTCGACGCACGCGAGAAAACTGAGCGGAGCGAAAGCTGCCGAGGTGACGTTCGGCGCAGCTCGGACGCGACCGGCTGGTGCGCGCAACTTTACGCTGTACATACTACATACAATAACATCCCGTCGTCACCCGCTAAATACCAATGTTGGTTGTCATATAAAAATGTTATCGTTGTTTGCGTTATATTTTGCCGGTGGAACTTTGATATCTGTGCGTGAAAATAACAAAAGTTTTAAAAGGCCGAATATCG
Source organism: Pseudomyrmex pallidus (assembly GCA_014825455.1). Taxonomy (NCBI): domain Eukaryota; kingdom Metazoa; phylum Arthropoda; class Insecta; order Hymenoptera; family Formicidae; genus Pseudomyrmex; species Pseudomyrmex pallidus. Next base: position 18,213 of record QVNV01009241.1, read on the forward strand.
CATGTGCGCGCGCGCGTAATGAAATTTTTGTCGCGAAATGAAATATCGTTTAATTGATATTATTTTAATGCGCCTCTCGAAAAATGATATTCGCGTTTGTGACGACGAAAATGCGGGGGGGCGGGGAATAATTTCGATTTGCGTTACTTGTATAAATAACAACTATCTTATTTCTTCAAAAATTCAAGATCTGAAAATATTTTCTCACACGCATTTCGAAAGCCTTATCGTACAATTTACAATCGGCATTAACAACGAATTACCTCATAAAGTTTTAATCGAAAACGGAGCACCGTTTAATTGAACTTTTCCTCTGCGGCGTTTGAGAGAGAAAAAGAGAGGAGAGAGAGAGAGAGAGAGAAAGAGAGAAAGAAAAAAATGAGGAAGAGGAAAGAGAAAGAATTCAATTAAAAAGTACGGTGTGCCTATGCTAATGCAAAGTTAATGCCTTTGTGGTTTTATCGCACATTTTGCGATAAATGTGGCTCCACTTTAGTTTTTGCTAAAAAAGTTTATCTTACGTACATATACTTTTTATAAATTATTTATAAAGATATTTAAATTATATAAAAAAGATATATACACATTTATATATTTATTACAAATCATATATATATATATTTAAATCATCGATATAACACGATGTGCCAGACAGAATATGAGAAGAAAAGTAAGTACTCGATATATCAAAAGCGCGGCAGAGATATCGCTTCACTTCAATCACATCTGCCGCTGACGACTTGAGAGAGTGTCTCCGGCGAGAAAACCCGCCGGAGAGCGCATCTTCGATGTAGCCCGAGTTTATGGGGTCAACGACGAAAGGAGGACTCCACATGGAATGTGGTAAAGGCCGGAATGAAGGTCGGTCTGTTCTAACCAGAGAGAAGACTTCGCCGATCGGTCTCTCGTTTGGCCGTGTTTCCGATAATAGACTCGAAAATACGCAGATCGAGAATTCCCAGCGCCAATTTCCCCGTGCTCGCTTAACGACGCTAATTAATTTTACAGGCCGCCCGGTGCGACTAATCGAAGCCGTTCGCCAAATTCTCCCATAAACAATCCGGTCAAATGTATATCCGTATATGTGCGATATAGCGTGGGCTACGTGCGCGCGCGTAGTATTTCATTTATTTTTGCGATCACACTTCAGCTGTATCAATTAATAAAACAGCGCGCCGATTAATTAATCGGCGAAAATTAATATTACATTTACATATTTTTCCCTCTCCCCGCGATGTTATTTCCAGCGAATTTCGAGAATTTTTCGACGCTCGCGCGATCGGTGAGAATTCTTTTCAAAATTTAATCTAACAAAAAAAACTGAATTTAATCGCGAATCGCACGAATATACGAAGGGAGAAGGAAATAAAAAAAAAAAAAACGCGTTGGCATTTATCCGCCTCGTCATAGCAATCATCGTTCAATTTCCGGGGTTTTGTTCCCTTGCCGTTGGCGGTTTTCGAATTTTTTTTTTTTAAGCACCAATGAAAAATAGCTATCGAGGTGGCATGCAACTTGAATTATATTGAAATACGTTGAACGCCTCAGAGACGCAATTGTTCAACGCGAGTTGCTGTCTGTAGAACTCGAGAAACATCTTGATTTCTCTTTTGCACTGTGTGCTTCAGATATTGTCATTTTTTTTACTTTGAAAATATCGCCAACGTTCTTTGTTCTTTGTGGCGTCAAACAATCCATTATACTTCCACTGAATCAAGCTGTACCCTATTAAATATGAATGAAGTGTGCGTATATATATATATATATAGACATTTGAAGCGAGAATTGAGAACCATTTCCCTCTAGACCAGTCACTTGCCATGGCAAGTGCGGAACGCGGAAATTTCCACGTTGTGTTTACGGAAATACAGACACGTTCTCCGTCGAGTCGTAATTCAGGATTCCCTCCTTGCATTATTTATGCCTGCATGCAAATACATAGCGCGCCGCCCGTGTGTGTTTGCTCACGCTCGCGCTCTCTCACGTTATGAATGACCCGCGCGCGATACGTGCTAAGTACCGTTGAGCGCGGAAAATAATCCGCTTCCGCGGAAATCGCATTTACACGGAATTAATTATCAAGCGGAGAATACCCGCGAAGAGAGAAAGAGAGAGAGAGGAAGAGAGAGAGAGAGAGGGGGGGGGGAGAGAGAAAGAGAGAGTATTTTAATTACTCGCTATTCGGATCACCGACTTCGACGAGAAACACGTCGTGAAACGTTCCCCTTTTGACCCTTTCCAAATTTCAGTCTGAATTCCTCTCTTGCGCATATATACATATATATATGTACATATATATATGTATTGCATATATATATGAATTTTATTAATAAATATTTATCTTTTTGCGTAACTACACTTTTTCTTATATAACATCCATCGCTATTCTGAAAGATAAGTAAAAATTCATGATTTTGTTTTTATTTATACGATTACTTATATATACAAGGATGTTATATAAAAGTGATATTCTTTGATATTATCAAGTATTGTATATCACGCGCGTAGACGTGTTCCTATGTAGAAAAATACCGCGAAGGAAAATTTTAGAAAAACTCCCTTGCGTTGCCTTCGCAACGCCAAAGCGTCGCGACGCGTGACCGTAGATGCATCTCCAAAAAGTAAATAAGCCGTGAAATATTGCACGCTCGTGGCGAAACGGAAGGCGAGGGTGGCTCTATTATCCATCACGAGGACTGTCAGCTCCACATGGGGATAAAGTCGACGGGATATCTCGTCTAAGACGTTAGCTTCCCTCCCGACACGTCGAAAGGCACTGCGACGACGTTCGATTACAACCCCTCGCTGCCGAAGTAAAATGGATCCGACGCGATCGCGCACGTAATCCCCCCCTCTTTTTATTGGAATTTTCGAAAGGAACGACACGGATATTTCGAAGATCGATAACATATGTTCCAAAATAATCACTTTCACTTAAAAACGTGATTTTTTTATAAATTTAGATAAATTTTTGTATATTTTTATTTAAACTGTAATTTTTTTTAGTCTTTTATCCGTTGGAAATTATTTTTAGCGGTGCAGAAAGATGACACATCGAAAATATCGAGACGCCTTTTTAACTTCACAAAACTTTTACGACACATCTTGCGCCAACAAGTTTTTCACGTTATTTTTTTACGAGTCCTTTGAGTGTACTTCATGTGGTTCAACATTCCCAAAGGAAAGTTATATGCGAAAAGATATTTAATAGTTTTTTCACGGAAGTGGCATTTTTAACAACCCAATCATTTCACATTTTTCATACATGCTACATGTACTATTTTTAAAGAAATAAAAACTTAGTTTTAAACAATTTCTTATATACATACTGCGTGCCTGCAATTCTTGTTCGGGAAAGGATGATGAAGTGGTTTTATGAAGGAAGCAATATTCTGGAAGACGAGAGAGAGAGACAATTTATGATGACAACACACGTCGCGTATTTATTGAGATGACAAAGTCGCGACTATAACAACTGATTAATCTTCTTCCTCTTCTGGCGCAGCGCCGCCACTTCCCTTCCTAAGGTTCTTCCTCTTGACACGGCCAGGCCTGCCGCCACCGAAGGGCGACTTGAGCGAGAAGTCGATGTGCTTCTGCGAGTCCAGTCGCACGATGAACGACGGAATGTTCACGACTTGTTTACGCACTCTGCAACGAGAAACCGTCATTGATTCAGTTTCTTCGCGAGAACACTGAAGCCATCGACAGTTCTTTTATTGAAAAGACAAAAACTGTACCAAAGTTTCCTTTTTCTCTCTTTGGGAGGGAATTAATTCAGGCGTTAAGACCGATTAACGGCACTTAAGTGGCCTGCGCGAATAAAATTTCATTAACAATTGAGTATTTCGGATTTTACGAATGCGGTCAACCAGGATTACTCAATCAGGTGCTGTCGTCCTGGTGCCTGAGCAGTAAAATTCGTATATCATTTTATCTTGTAATATTTAAATGTTAATCAATACTTGATTAACTTTACTCGTGACTAAAAACTTTTTATCACAATTCTTCGTATTCTGAATAATAAAATAGTCGCGTGAAATATTGAAGATCTTGTTAAAATATACGAGTCTTTTTCGATCATTTTTCTTTATCAATTTATAGCAATATATTTATAACAATATAACAATATAAAAGAAGAGACTTTTTAAAGATATGTAAGCCTGGAAATGAACCGAAAAAAGAAAGTCATTGACTTTTATTCGGCTAGTGAAACCCTGCTTTTGATCTTGCCTTAAAGATTAGAAACGTACTGCAAATAATTCAGCCATTTCTTGCCCAATTTTAAGGCGTTTATACAAAACAAAATGCTTTCTTCTAAAATTACTCCTTCAACAAAAAACAGTATATTATAAATTAGTCTTTTACCGAATATGCCTTTGGCGAATAAGCACACGTGCATGATGAATGGACTTGGCCAGTCCCAACTTGAATACTTGAGTCTGCAGACGTCGCTCCAAGAAGTCTTCGATCTTCAGACCCAATACGTAATCAAGCTTCATGTGAGCCTCGTTCAATACACCAATTCTTACCAGACGACGCAACAAAGCGTTTCCTGTGAGAAAAACGATATATTAGAAATTGTTCAAGAAATCTAAAATTTTGCGAATTTTAAAGAAATACTTCAGTTTGGCAAATTACATATCTACAAGAATATTCAGAAGAGGTGTCAGAAATAAAAGCAGAAATCATCATGTGCATAGTATCATCTTATATAACACTATTGAAATTTACGTATGTGATACAACTTGATCGGGCGCACGCGTGAACAACTAACCTTCAAAAAGCCGTTTTGGATCTTTCTCTTCCAACGTGAGCAACTCACGAGCGGCTTTGCGAATTTTGGCCAGAGTGTACTTCACTCGCCATACTTCGCGCTTGTTTCGAAGACCGTATTCACCGATGATCCGGAGTTCTTGATCAAGACGAGCTTTCTCATACGGTCTTCTGGGAGTGACATAGGTCTTGGAGAAGACCGACGGGATTCTTCCGTTTACCATGATGCGAGATCGTTATCTAAATAAAATTATTTAAAATGAAAAATACAAATAATCCTCGGATCTATCGAGCTCTCGAAAATATTGAAGACACCATGTGCGCTACGTGACCGCCATTTGGGATACGTGAAACGCGTGATAAAAATTTTACGAAATAACCTACAATATCTATCCTACGTCTTACAATATCTTTTTGTTCAGAAACTTCTCAGGACAATTGGCATGCTAGATCACGTTATTTAAGATACGGATTACGATTATTAGTACGGATTTTCGTACTTACTCTCTGCTGACAGAAAAATAACGACCTTCCGATGAGACGAACGCAAATAAAATGGCCGAACACCTTGGTCGCTCGTTGCGCGTGCGCGTCGAATTCAGTTCTCCTAAAGGTGGATTTACAATCGACGCACGAAGACTGAAATTAGGCTACGATTTACATTGCCGCGGTTTTTCTACGACAGGATTTGATTGGCTGTCGGATAGAGAACTCTATGGGAAAAAAGCAACGATCGAAACTTGAGAAGTGATGAAAATGATGAAATTGTGTTTACATATAGATTATAACCTCTCCATATAAAATGTGCTTATATACATACTACGTCACATATCTTACACTGATTTGCACATATATAAAGCTATAATTATTTATAATCACTGATATAAAATGTATTGTGCAACAATATGGTGTAATTTTTTTTTACACGTTAACTTTGAACTGTTATAAAAAGAGGCTTCACAAGTAATATTGCTGTTTTTTCCTGCTTTGATAAGAGAAAGTTAAAAAAAATCTAAAAGATGTGTGCAGAAAATGTAATTACAACAGATTATCACTTACGCACATTGCGGTTATGCTCTAACAAAAACGATGCGAAAGTGTCTCGAGCTGGATTAATATTTATAAGCGATCTGCGTCTCATTTCGATAAACAATTCAAACAAACAAATATGTCGTCAGTCGTATTTCGCAAAATATCACGATCATTGTCCGATAACCGTATCAGTTACGATTTTCGACGTCTTATGACCTTCTTCGTCCTTGTGCAACTTTTGCGCGTATGTATGCCTTTTGTTATTTTAATTCTTCGTCAAAGTGACGTAAACAGACTACATACACGCATGTAATAGGTATTTTACATTATCTATGCGCTTGAGAAAATTATCTTTAATATAACTAGGTAGCACAATTTGATAATATCTTCTCTAGTTGCAACTACTCTATCACTGTCAAGAACCGGAACTTGATTTAATAACTTAATTTTAGTTCAAAATATATTAATTTCAATTATTGTAATATTTCAGTTTTTGAGTGTGTTTCATTGCATTTGTTTGTTTTTTTAAGTACAGAAATGAGCAACTAAAATAAGAGCAGAGTTTCTGCTTAACCTAGATTAGAATGGCAATTCAATAATAAAAATCAAATGTGCTTTGTAATTTTTAAGTTGAAACTTTTTGAAATAAAACTTATGTAAATTTAAATATTTGCTACATGTTAATTAAATGGACCAGTACACGTATTTGTGCACAAATGTACAGATTAGTATGATACTTTTAACAATAGTGTTATGTTTGCTCCAAGTTTAAATGCTAAAATTATCTTTCGAGTTTAATGATAACAGTTATCCTCATGTTCATTACTTTGATGTTTTTCAAAACAATATTCTTTTTTTCACAATGTTATCAGAATTTCACAAAATTACTTTTATATAGGTGAACACAATAAAGGGACACATGTGATAAACAATCCTTCAATATTACCCTAATTAATGGAATTTCAAGAAAATAAAGTGATTCAGACTATCACTATCACTGTCTACTCGTAAACACGATAATATTATCGGACGAATTGACCTCCCAAGTGAACCGTGCTGGCCTAAAGTACATCACGTTTTCGTTTGAAGTCACGTTTAAATCACGTTTTTGTGACTGATAGACTTGAAAAACTTTTCTCGCCTGAGCATGCCCTGATATGCAGGGTCACTCCATTGACCTCGAGAGTGGAGAAACGAAGATAAATGGAGACGTAAGTACAGCCGGTGCGAGTTTTCAATTTCAGTATCGCGCCAGCATTACAAGCAGAGATCTACACAAAGCAGAATTTTTCCACTCCTGATAAAAACCGTGTCAATCATTAAGTAGTGAAATTATTAGTAAGAGTAAATAAAACGTAAATAAGGAGTAAACAAGCAATATTGGGACAATTTATAATTTTAAATTAAAGTCAAAATTTTTAATAGTGAACATTCAAAATTTTTTTCAATAAATTTCAATCTTTAGAACGTCATGGAAGCTTTAGGAACTGTAAGTATTTTAAATCATTAACAACTTTTTCTTATTTATACAAAATTAAAAAATCGCATAAATTTTACTATCTATTAATTAAAAAATCACTGAAATACTAACAGTAAGATAAGTACAATATTTTCATATGTATCTTCATACATATGCAGTATGAGAAAATTACTATTATCAGTCAGAAAATATATCACATTTTAGAGAACAAAATCTCGTAAATATTTAAAAATTAAAAAAAAAAAAAAATTAAAAAGCTTGACTTTTTTTCTACCAGAGTCTTATAAGATCACCCTATATACTTCGTACCCTATATACTTCATGTAATATTCGACATCACGAGCCTCCCGCGAAGAAAGAATTGACAAACAAGAGAAATGAGGCAACTGATAAACCATTCGACGACTGTTAATGAACTGTTAATGTAAGCTTCAACGTAAGCTTGGTAGAATTTGCGTCAGTCTCTTGTTTTTGTTTCCGTTTATCTGCGAAAAAAAAAAGGAAATAGCTCTCCCGTGGCGTAAAAAAAACAAATATAAAAATAACGCGACAATCATGTTATTAAAAAAATTCGTGCGATCAATGTGTATTGGTTCTGTGCAAAAAATAATCTGTTTGCCGATAACCCCCGGGGTCACTCGTTACAACGATAGAGAGTACATCATGCGCTCGGCCGACATCGCTCGTCGCACGTGAGAGCAAACTCGTGCGATGAGATACACGAGCTCAATAATCATTATCGCTTGCAGACTTGATCATTTTTAGCGTCCAGAGTACAACGGATCGCGTTTACACGAGTTTTAGATAAATCTTCGATATTCTATGAAATATTATACGAATCACCAATGATACCTTGTAAGACAAATTGACGAATTCGCACGAGCACGTGTTTCTCACAGTGTTTTCCTATATTCGCAGTACCCGATCCTGAAATCTTTTCTGGCCGGTTCGTTCTCTGGAACATTCTCCACAATTCTCTTTCAACCTTTGGATCTGGTGAAGACCAGACTTCAGAGCAGAGTTAACACCCCGATCGGGTAGGATTATCAGACATTGTTGCAATAAGATCTGCAATTAGATTTAACATTGTTTTTAGTAGTTTTATTGTATTTTTTTCTAAATTAGTTTTTACTTGTAGTTTGAATAATTTTGTAAATTAATGTGACTTTATAGAATCATACTTTTATTCTCCCAAATTTCACTTCATCTTTGACATTAATTTTCATTCTTGAATATTTTTAATTCCTCAATATAATTACCAATTAATTTTCCGGCTGAGTAGATCGAAGAATGGGATGTTGAGCACGTTCGCGCACATCGTTCAGAAGGAGAATGTTTTCGGACTCTGGAGAGGCATGACGCCGGTAAGACTTGACACTGTGCTTTAGAAGATTGCAAATATTTATCGATTCATGGTGATAATGACAAAAATATTAATTTGCAGTCGATAACGAGAGTGATTCCCGGCGTTGGTTTATACTTTTCGTCGCTTCACTGGCTTAAACATACTTTCGCTCTGGAAGAACCTTTGACGGCTCTGCAAGCGATTTCCTTAGGTATCACTGCGCGATCCATGTCCGGTGCTCTGCTGATTCCGATTACTGTCGTGAAGACACGATTCGAGGTATGATCAGTGAGAGAAGATGACATGAATAAGAAGATGACATGTGAGAGAAAGAGACGGGAATCAAAAATATATGGCAGATAAATACTGAAAAAAGATGGATGGCGAAAAAGAGATATTATGAGCACGATCTTGTATTGTTACAGAGTGGCGTTTACAGATACAACAGCATTAGCGAAGCTCTTGTGTTAATCTACAAGCAAGAGGGGTTGAAGGGTTTATCTAGCGGTTTGGTACCTACTCTTTTGAGAGACGCGCCGTACAGCGGCTTGTATCTCATGTTTTATACTCAACTGAAGAACATGGCTGCCAGTACAGGTATTACTTAAAACATACAAATATGTGTTTTAAATGACTATTATTAATTATAAATAAATGCATCACGTTGATCGAAGACATTCCGTTGGCAGGAGCGACAAACAATTCGCCGGTATCGATTCACTTCGGCTGCGGAATTCTTGCCGGCGTTTTAGCTTCCATAGTCACTCAACCACCAGATGTTATCAAGACAAAGATGCAGCTCTATCCTAACGAATTCACTGACATTTACAACGCGACGTTCTTTGTTTACAAAAAATACGGCATTTTAGGATATTTCAAGGGTATCGTTCCGAGGATGCTAAGGCGGACTCTGATGACTACCATGGCTTGGACTGTGTATGAACAGGTAATTTGATACGATCAAATAATCGAGAATTATTAGTTAAAAATGAAGAAACGATAAAACATACAGAAAAAAAAAAAATTTCTCGCAGTAACTACTTGTGTACCAGCTTAGAATTTTGCAGAATATATATAATTTATTTCATGAAATATATATATGTATATATATTTTACACAAAACAAAATTCAATATGACCATAATAATTAGCGTAATATATTCCTTTCAGGTAACAAGGCAAATTGGCCTGAAGTGAAGAAATGCTACTATGTATAAAATTATTTTCTATATGAAAATTTCCCACATGTACAGTATTATGGCACAAGTGCCTTATATGTATGTATGTATGTATGTATGTATGTATGTATTAATAACCTCGCACATATTTATTTTATATTAAATTATATATTTTTTGAAAAATATGACACACTATATACGTGTATGTGTTTACTTTAAGAGATATCTAATATCCATAATAATCCTTCCGTTTACACATCCTCTTTACATTTAAAATCTCGCGCCCTCTTCGGCGCGCTTTATCGAATAACATAAATAAAATCGACTTGTAAGAAATTTTCGTTCTGGAATTTGAAAATTAAAAAACAAAAAAAAAGAAAGAAAGCCAATTTACTTGAGTTTGTATCAATTTCGAATTTTTTGTGCGTTAAAACATTAAATTTATTGCGTAAACACACATCGCAACAATCAAAATAAAAAAAGAACAAATAGAAAAAGATATTTGCGTGTCACCGTTGTTTATTAATTTCAAATAACAATCTTAAGTATGATATAATATAATAGACAATTTACCTTGCTCATATTGCTGTTAATTCCCAGCGAACTCTATATTACACTAAAATGCTTACTCTAACGATAAATGTGAGAAAAAAAAGCTAAAATAAATTTATTGAAGAGAGAGAAGAAGATACTCCACCACCATAAGATATCAATTTTTTTTTCTCAATTGCGACTGAATTTTTAAGACATTAGAGTGACCATTCCAGTATAATATAACAGAGTTTGCTGTGAGATATAGGCAATTTACCTTGCTCAATTGCTTTGTTAAATCTATGGATGGCCTAAAATAACAATTGTTCGAATATAATTTATATGTAACGATTCTTGGTGTCTATTCCTGTTCTCGATCTCCCGCAATGAAAATTTTTCCTCGTCTATTGTCTCTCTCTCCGTCTCTGTCTCTCTCTTTTTCTTTCTATCTTTCTTATCACGGTTAAGATCATACAAAATCTTTACCTTAGTAATATGTTAAACGTCGACTTGTACAATTTCCCCACGCAATTTTCGTCTCTTCTCTTCTATCTTCTCTTCTCTTCTTTCTGAAAATAGACAATGAGAAATTTAGCAAAATTGTTAATTGGCAGTCGCATACTTAACGTACTAATCAAACATCGTTCAATCGTAGTTTTATTTGCAAAAAATCTTATTCCTCTGTGAAGTGTGTGTTTGTTTAATAAGCGCACATGATTTTTTTTTCTTTTTTTTGTTTTTTTCATTAAAGGTTATATAAATTAAATCCTCACATCAAAACTATCAAAAAAAGCAAGTGATGCACAAATCATCGGGCTAATTTTTTATTGTCAACTGGGAGAGCAACTTGCGTCACATTTGTAAAATAATATTTAAATAATTATTACAAATGTTAAGGCTCTTCATAAAAAATTGATTTATGATTGATTTATGATCTTTACATAAGTAGCACACACAAATTACCTACATATGATGATTGTTCTAACATTTGTTTTTCTTACTGACACAATAGCACTGTCGCATAAATATATGTAATATAATAAAACAGTGAGAGGCATACTAATATCAGTCCTGTCCCTCTTGAAAATGCAACGTCCTCGTTTTTTCTCTGTATTATTCGATTTCTTCGAATGTGTGTACACAAAAAAACACGATCACAGCGATTTTTTTGAGAGAATCCTTATGTTTTTTTAACTAAATCTTCGTACATATCACGAGATTCTTCGTGGCTAGCCAAGGATCCAGGAAAGAAAATGAAAGCGCAAAGGGAAAATTCTCCTGGCAAAAGGACATGTGTTGATATTATCATTCCGGTATAAATACCTCGTCATTTGCGTGGCAGAAGCTAGAGGTTCGTATAGTCACAGTCACACGTTTGCAGGGCGCATTCGTAGTTTGCGCACTCGTGCATTTGCAGTCGTGGACGAAGCTCTATGAAGCGGGCACTGAGAGTTGTGTCCCTTCCACACTATATCGTTAAAATCTCTTTCTCTCTCTCTTTCTCTCTTATCGTACACGCGAACGAGATTATCGGCTCTTTTTAACGGACCTACGAAGACAGTCCTTTTTGTCCGAGATACAGAGAGAAGTAAGTCCAGAACCGCAAGCTTTATCGTATAAGTTCAAAGTTTTTTTTACACGTACTAAAACAAAATAAATTCCGAACTCATTGGTCACAAAACAAACATTGTAAGATCACATTATAATAAAAAGAAACGTCGTATTGTTATGGAAGCAAATTATTTTATTTAAAGTAACGAACATGTGAAAGATGTATGTATTGCATTTAATAAGTTTGAGCTTAATCAATTTGAACTTAATATAAATTTGATATGCGTGTAACTGTGTGTATGTATGTATGTGTGCGAATTTATTCACATTGTTACGTAACTCAATCTTGAAAGCGCGCATCACCGCAATTCCGGATCTTCGCGGGGCTTCTCCTGGAAAAAATCAGTTCTTGGACTTACAATCTTCTGTTGCTCGGATTGCGGAATTACAACCGATGAAAGCAAGCACAGGTATACCTTCTCCTAGCTTGCTTCTCAGCAAACAAATCAGAAATTAGTTTGGAATATTGATATTTGAAACCAAATTCAATCTTGCGCACGACGCGAATAAAAATTTTCGATTTAAAAACAAATTAATTTGGTAAGGCATTTTGGAAATATATTACAGAATTATAAGGACATAGTTATAATTAATATCAAACATATAGAGAAAATATCAACTTTATTTTCTCAAGTTCTTAAAAATTTTTTTCTTTTACAAATATAAAATGTGATATCTTTAAAGTTATCGAAAAAACCTTTTGTATTTCAAGAACTTGGGAAAATTAAAATTCAGAAAATCAAGTTTGGATTTATCAAAAATTCTAAGAACTATATTTTGTGTGTCTCGTTTCATTCATTGCAACAACATGATCTAACAAATTTTTCAGTAAAATTGGTCGAGAAAAGAAAACCGAGCTAAAATTTAATATAGTTTTAGTACCAAGATCAATTTCACATCCAGCAAGTTAGACTGCTGTTGCATTGACAAATACATCTACACATTAGCCTGTCGATTTCACTATTGCTCACTGCACATCTGGTTGCGCCAGTCACGAAGTTTCATCTTAGAAACAATTTTTATTAGGTTGGTGCAAAAAAAAAAAAAATAATTTCGATTCTTGTCACTTATTAAATAACAAATAATTTAATAAAATATCTAATAAAAAAAATATGCTATTTAAAAATATTGCACATTAGAGATCGATTTCTGTTATTTAATTTTCAAGGAAGCGCTGTGCGTGACTATTCTAACAGGAAATCAGACAAAGAGAGGCGGAGAGAGACAGAGTGTGTTTCAGAGAGAGAGTGAGACGGAACTTGCTGTGTGACTTACGCGGCGCTTCAAACATCACAGATTATATTATCATGTATATGTATTATGTGCATCGGAATGGCAACTCACCTGAATCGAAAGAGTACCTGTACAGTAATTGAGACGAATATGGTTATATTGTTTAGTGCATACCTGGCTTACTTCTCACTCACTAACCAATCATGAGAAGTTATTTGTGACTTCGACTTCGTGAGCGGTGTCGGCGACGGTTATGATGGCTGGAACTCCGATGATCGCGGCTACCTGAAATAGCATCTCGTTATCTTTTATTTTCACTTCCTATTTTCAAACAATCAACATGATGCTAAGTATTATCACTCACCCTTATCTCGGCTATGACGCCGATGGTTATCTTCGTCACGATAATGTCTATCTCGCGATCGGCTTCTACTTCTATGTGCGAAATTTCTGTCAACAATTGATTTTCGATTTTATTAAATTCTTTTTATTCTTTTATTTGTTCAAATATTCAAAGAAATATTTCCACATTTTTTACATACCGGTACGTGTTCGAATCGTAACGACTTTTATCGTCATCCATTCTTCTGCGACGTTTCTCACGATCTCTGTCTCCGTCTCTTCGTCGTCTATCGAGCTCTTCGTTCGCTCGCGCCCTTTGCTTTCGTTCTTCTTCTCTTCTTTGCTCCTTTTCGTCACGCGCTTTCTCACGTTTGCTCTGGAGAATGGATTTCGCTTTAAATCTTTGATTCAAAAAAATATATTCATTCAAAACTAAAAAATGTATAACAAAAAACTATCCCAACCATCATGTCTTGTAGAGCACTCTTCAATCTCGCATAGCCTACATGTTGTTTTCCCATAAGATGATCGTCAATTCGTTGCTGTGCATCACCAACAATAAGAAATGCACCGCACACGTCACATACTTCCATCTGCTTTTCCTGTGCCGCTGCTAATTCAGCAGTCTGTAAACACAAAGTGCAAATATCTTATGTATATATATATTATTATTTATATATGTAAATTACATTAAAGTGCTTTGTAATCTTACCTGATTATAATGGCTGTTATCATTGGATTTTCTTAAAGTCTCTCTCTCTTCTTTCAACTGATCGCAAAGTCGCATTAGACCTTGTGCTTGTTCGACATTGCCTTGTATGCCACTTTGTTCTGCTTCTTCCACTAATTTATTTATTTTCTCAGTCAAGAGAGCGATCTGCTCTTCGTTCCGCTGCGTTTGTGCTGGTGTTAATGTAGGCTATGCACAAACCGTCATGTTTCAATTTTGCACTCCCAATATAAAAATTGTGTCTGTACAAATCTAATCTCCTAATTAAAACTTACTGCTTCAGTTCTTCCGATTAGGGCTAATCGCTGTTTTCCCTTTACAATTTTTCGTTCTACCTCATTCAACATACTTTGACAATACCTGATAAATTCATCCTCATATTGTTGCTTGCGATATGAATAGGGTGCTTTCTCAAACAGGTCTTTAGCTTCATCATCATGAACTTTGGGACACGCACCTAAATCTGCTCTTGTATTAACAAATAAGTCGTGGGGACAGAACTTAACCAGGTAAAGCTTGCAAAACTGAAACAAGAACAAAGGTCAATAAATATAACAGTGTCAAGAGTTAGCGTGAAGAGCAACTAAAGTATATATAGACTGTAGTGTCATTGAGATAAATACTATAGATAGAACAAAGAATATATAAATAGCACATCTACTGGCGTTTCTATTTATTTTTTCTTTCTGATATTTTATCTTTTATTTTATTTTCTTTAAATTACTCCAACATTAAGTTTTGACAGTCACAATTGTCAACAAAAATGTAAACAATAAAAACACGAAAATATCTTCGAAAAATCAATAATCAAAGGCGTTCCCGATTTTACCTCAGGATCCTCCCAGTTAAGTTTCTTGGGCTGTTCGTTGGGAAGGATATTCCTATTCCTGCCCATGAGCTCATCGAGCAGTGCGGCAGCCGCGGCAGCGGCCATCTTATACTCTGTATCAACTACGACGATGTCTATCCACAAAATTTATCCTGGGAACGACACAAAAAGTCTCACAAAACTTACACTCAGGTTTGTCGAAAATAGCGACTGACGAAGAAACAGAAATCAAGTATTCAATGGAACACAGGCTTCACAAAAGCCAACACTTTTACTACATAACAGAGCAAACGCGAACGTGACAATTACAAAGCGAAACTTGCAAGATTCGCCAATAGATAGAGCTTTTATTAAAAAAAAAAACAGCAGACTACCATGGCAAAGTCACTTTGCTTTCGTTTATGAACCAGTTTTGCCAACTCCTCCGATTAACTCAAACAATCGATTATTTTGTCAACCGATTGGTCGACTCTTGGAACTGTCAACTATCGCTGGTTTGTGCACGCGGCTTGCGACGTCATTTACGTTGAGGCGATTGCGTACAGCCATAGGTTGTCATCTTTTGCTGTCACATTCCGGTGCTTGTGCCAGTTCGAGTGTTGCGTGGAACAAATTGGCCATCGAAGTACGAGAGTGTGTCGTGGAGTGTCAGTTGGTATCGTTGTAATTTACGTCTGCTCGAAATCCAGTTACACAGGCGATGCAGTAACTCACCCCGTTGCCCCGAGAAAACCGCGTTCCCGCGGTATTATCGCAGTCCTAAAGGGATTCGGAGAAAGGTAATCCTTTTTCATCTTATTGAGCATTTTCGTGCGCCCGCAAGTTTTTTTTTTTTATCTTGGTCTTTCCTCATTCAATTCACTGTTCTCATCCGTTCTCGATTTCGCGCAGAAAAGGCCTCGCGCAATACGATAGAAGTCGAAAATGATGAAAAATGCTGGCAAGCGACCAGGTGCAAGTCCAACATAGTGATATATACGATTATTCATCGGTTCGCACTAATGTTGACATACTGAGGAGCGAGCAGTGAGCGAGCACATATATCTCCAACCGCGGTGTGGGGAGTGGTGACGATGCAAAATAATTCCAAAACCAGAGAAATGTTTATCGTCAGAGCTTTGGAAAAGATACTAGCCGATCGAGATGTCAAGCGGTCGCATCTCTCGCAGCTCAGGAAGTCCTGCGAGTCTGCACTCGGTAAGAGCTCAGGCTTTTCAGGGAACGCGCAGTAATTTACAGTTTCCAGTTGTAGTTTATTTACTTATTTTTGTCTCACAGAGGACCTTCGTAACGAGATCAAGGACGTACCAGCTGTGCAAGGTGAAGAGGTAACCTCTAACGCTCTTCCGCAACCAAAGAGCGATTCGAATGTCATTACAGCGGAGAAGTATTTCCTGCCGTTTGAGTTGGCATGTCAGAGCAAGTCGCCGCGGATCGTGGTGACCGCGCTGGATTGTTTGCAGAAATTGATTGCTTACGGTCACCTGACCGGCAACGTGCCCGATTCAACAGAACCCAACAAACTGCTAATTGTGCGAATTGTCGAAACAATCTGTGGCTGTTTCACTGGCCCGCAGACTGATGAGGGTGTGCAACTGCAGATCATTAAGGCCTTGTTGACTGTGATGACGAGCCAGCATGTGGAAGTGCACGAAGGCACAGTACTTTTGACAATTCGCACCGTTTACAATGTTTATTTGGCATCACGTAACTTAGTTAACCAGACAACGGCTCGTGCAACTCTCACGCAGATGATTAACGTGATCTTTGCGCGAATGGAGACTCAGGCCGAGGAAGAAAACGTGAGAATCGACGGAGAGCAGCAGCAGCAGCAGCAGGAGGCCACAGTTGCAAACGGCGAGACTGAAACTGACTTGAGCGCAGAAAACACTTCTATCAGCAACGATACTGTCGATTCTCAGACGATTGTCAAGGGTATTCTCGACGATGTGATGAACTCCGTGGTTCCAATTGAGGAGGAAGTCAGCTTAGAGAACGGTAACACGGAAGACAATGGCGATGAGGCAGCTACGGAAAATGATAACATGGTCACCGCCAAGTTCACGCACGTGTTACAAAAGGATGCGTTTCTGGTGTTTCGCGCTCTCTGCAAGCTTTCCATGAAACCGCTACCGGATGGCACGCCCGATCCGAGATCGCATGAACTTCGCTCTAAGATTCTGTCGTTGCAATTACTTTTAGGAATCTTGCAGAACGCCGGTCCTGTGCTGCGTTCTAATGAAATGTTCGTCATCGCCATTAAACAATATCTGTGTGTCGCGCTGTCGAAGAACGGCGTGTCCTCGGTGCCGGAGGTATTCGAGCTGTCGCTTGCGTTGTTCCTGGCGTTGCTCGCGCGTTTCAAAGTCCATCTCAAGATGCAGATCGAAGTGTTCTTCAAAGAAATTTTTATGAACATCCTCGAGACGTCCAGCAGCTCTTTTGAACACAAGTGGATGGTTATACACGCGCTTACAAGGATTTGCGCGGATGCCCAGAGCGTTGTCGATATTTATGTTAATTACGATTGCGATCTATCCGCGGCTAATCTCTTCGAAAGGCTCGTCAACGATCTCTCCAAGATCGCTCAGGGTCGCCAAGCTTTGGAACTTGGCGCATCACCGAATCAGGTACGTTGTAAAAGAAACATTTTATAGATTCGGAATTTTAAAACATTTTTTCTGTAACTTTGTCGAAAACTGAATTATATTTAATTGTTTTTTAATATCGATGTTTTGTTTATCCAGGAGAAATCGATGCGCATTCGCGGCCTCGAGTGCCTCGTCTCTATCTTGAAATGTATGGTGGAGTGGAGCCGGGACTTGTACGTGAACCCCAGCGTGCCAGCGGATCAGCAACCGATATCGGACCCACCTGATCCGGCGCCGGAGACTCCGCTTCCGCGTTACGGCAGTGCTGGCAGTCTTTCGTCGGCCAACTCCAGTCTGACCGGCAACAAGGAGGTGCCGGATTCGCCGGAACAGTACGAGGTGCAGAAGCAACAGAAGGAAGTATGGGAGACCGGCATCGAGATATTCAGCCGCAAACCCGGAAAGGGCGTACAATATTTGCAGGAACAAGGATTGCTCGGCACTTTGCCCGAGGATGTGGCTAGATGGCTGCATCTGGACGAGCGACTCGACAAGACGGCTATCGGCGACTTTCTAGGCGATCATAATCACAATCAGGTAATGAGGAAACTGTAGAAACGCAATGTTTGTTTTTAATGATGACTTGTAGTTAATGAATCTTGTTTAAATTATGTGCGCAGGTGATGTACCATTACATCGACCAGATGAACTTCGCCGACCGCGATCTGGTAACTGCACTGAGATACTTCCTGGAAGGTTTTCGATTGCCCGGCGAAGCGCAGAAAATCGACCGACTAATGGAGAAGTTCGCCAGTCGCTATTGCGAGTGCAATCCCAACAATGGCCTTTTCACCAGTGCAGATACAGCCTACGTTCTTGGTTTCTCCATCATAATGCTGACTACTGATTTGCACTCGCCGCAGGTTAAAAACAAGATGACCAAGGAACAATATATTAGGTAAATGATCTTTATATCACAGATCAATTTCGTTTTAAAAATTTTTATATTAACGTAAAAATTTTCTTTTCGTTTTTTTTTTTTAGGCTTAATCGGCGTATCAGCGACAACGAAGATCTCCCCGAGGAATATCTTTCTAGAATTTACGACGAAATTGCTGGCAACGAGATCAAGATGAAGTCAAATCCGAACAATAATCGACTCGCTGGCAAGCAATTGATTTCTAGCGAAAAGAAACGACGATTGTTATGGAATATGGAAATGGAAGTAATCTCTACGGCGGCGAAGAACTTGATGGAATCTGTGAGTCACGTTCAAGCGCCGTTCACCACGGCGAAACACTTGGAACACGTGCGGCCCATGTTCAAGATGGCTTGGACGTCGTTTCTCGCGGCCTTCAGCGTCGGTCTTCAGGATTGCGACGATCCGGAGATCGCGTCGCTCTGTTTGGACGGTATCAGGTGAGAAAAGAGATCTCATTTATAAAAACAAATGTATTAAAATTGCAATTTTTTTCGTAAGTTTTTATATCGAATTGTGTGATATAAATTTCAGATGTGCCATTCGTATCGCTTGTATCTTTCATATGACGCTCGAACGCGACGCCTACGTGCAGGCATTGGCAAGATTCACTCTGCTAACCGCCAATTCTCCTATAACCGAGATGAAAGCGAAAAACATCGATACTATCAAAACCCTCATTACGGTCGCTCATACCGACGGTAACTATCTAGGCAGTTCGTGGCTAGACGTCGTCAAGTGCATCTCACAGCTGGAATTGGCGCAATTGATCGGCACCGGAGTACGGCCTCAGCTGCTGGGTCCGCCGTCGAAACCGCATTTCCCACTGCCGCTGGCAAACTTTGGCAATCTCACGCACTCTGTTAACTTGCATCAAACCAACAATCTCAACTTAAGCTCTCTGGATCCCAGCGTAAAGGAGTCTATCGGCGAGACCAGTTCGCAAAGTGTCGTCGTGGCTGTCGATCGCATCTTCACCGGCTCCACGAGGCTCGACGGCGACGCCATCGTCGAATTCGTCAAAGCTCTCTGCCAGGTCTTTCTTCTTTAAATCGAATTGGCAATTTTTACATGAGAAATCTGATAATTAATATTTTTGACATCAGGTCTCCATCGAGGAACTGGCGCACCCCACACAACCCCGCATGTTTTCTCTCACGAAGATAGTCGAGATTTCGTATTATAATATGGGTCGTATCAGACTGCAGTGGTCCAGAATTTGGCAAGTTCTCGGCGATCACTTTGACAGAGTCGGTTGCAGCCCTCGGCAGGATATCGCGTTCTTCGCGGTGGATTCCTTGAGGCAGTTGGCCACAAAGTTCATCGAAAAGGGCGAATTTGCCAATTTTAGGTTTCAGAAAGACTTTCTCAGGCCGTTCGAGCATATTATGAAGAAAAACAGGTAATTTTGTCACTTGGCTCATTTTTTATCTCATGCGTTGTGAATCAAATGTGAATATAAATAAAGTGTAATTTATTATGATTTATTGATCTTCAGATCACCCGTTATCAGAGATATGGTCGTGCGATGCGTGGCGCAGATCGTTCATTCGCAGGCGCCCAATATTAGGTCCGGTTGGAAGAATATCTTCAGCGTTTTCCATCATGCGGCCAGCGATCGTGACGAGTCTGTCGTCGAGCTGGCATTTTGCATGACTGGAAAGATTATCAGTTAGTTACATATATTTTTTACAACATTGAATTGAAAATATATCGTAAAACATATTTTTGGTGTGCGTTTAAATTTTATTATTGTCGTTAATGTGAACATGTATTCACAGACGAGCTGTATGCGGAGAACTTCAGCATCATGGTGGACTCCTTCCAGGACGCCGTCAAGTGCCTGAGCGAGTTTGCGTGCAACGCGTCTTTTCCGGACACCAGCATGGAGGCAATTCGGTTAATACGGTCCTGCGCGTCTTACATCGATGCGAATCCCAATCTATTTGCCGAGGGTATGATGGACGACAGCGGAATGATTTCCGAGGAAGACCGAGCTTGGGTATCGTACTCTTACTTTTTCATTTTTTAATATTTTGCCTTTTTTTTTAATTCTCTTTTTCTTTCAGGTGAGAGGATGGTTCCCGCTGCTGTTTGAACTGTCCTGCGTAGTGAGTAGGTGCAAACTGGACGTACGAACGCGCGCGCTGACAGTACTTTTCGATGTTGTTAAGACACATGGTGCATCTTTCAAACCACATTGGTGGAAGGATCTCTTCCAAGTTCTTTTCAGAATCTTCGATAACATGAAACTGCCTGAGCAGCATACTGAGGTTTGTGTTTTTGTTCTCCAACATCGTGGAACTAAATGTTGTGTACACATGATCAATCAGTTAAATAACGAGTTCATAAAATATTTCAGAAAGCCGAATGGATGACAACAACGTGCAATCATGCATTGTACGCTATCGTGGATGTCTTTTCACAGTTTTACGATATCTTAGGTCCGCTGTTGCTAGAACAGTTGTATTCCCAGCTACTTTGGTGCGTTCAGCAGGATAACGAACAACTTGCCCGATCAGGAACCAATTGTTTGGAAAATTTAGTTATCAGCAACGGCATCAAGTTCGACGAGCAAACCTGGGAAAAGACCTGTCAATGCGTCTTGGATATTTTCGAGAGTACTTTACCCTCCGCGCTGCTCACGTGGAAACCGCAATCTCCCAACAAAGAGTCCGATCTCGATGTGATCACCGGCGAATCCGACGGTCATCACGTTGGCATACTGAAGAGGAGCAACAGCGCGCAAAGTCTGAATACCGAGTCTCTGCCGAAAGCAAAACTTTTCTCCGCGTTGCAGATCAAATGCGTGGTTCAACTGGAACTGATACAGACCATCGACAATATTGTTTTCTATCCGGCAACCTCGCGCAAGGAGGATCAAGAGAATTTGGCGCTCGCGCAAGCCGACATGTTGAACGGCAAATCGTCCGAGCTCGTAAAGTGAGTGTCTCGTTAACGTATTTCTTTTTTGTATTAACGTAACTTATCTCAATCGCAAAATTTATTGCTTAGGGCCGGTGCCGATCAGCAGAAAGAAGAGCAAGGCATGTACTGCGCTCTGACAACTAACCATCTCCTGCAGTTGGTGGAGTGTCTGTTGCGATCGCATCGCTTCGCTAAAAGCTTCAATTCAGACCACGAACAACGCAACGTATTGTGGAAAGCGGGCTTTCGCGGCAACGTAAAGCCGAATCTGTTGAAGCAGGAGACGCAGTCGCTCGCCTGTGCTCTGCGTATCCTTTTCAAGATGTACAGCGACGAGGCGCATCGCGCGGATTGGCCCAAGGTTGAAACGCGTCTGGTTGAAGTGGCGTGCGAGGCGCTCGAGTACTTCCTTGCGATTGCGAATGAGGCTCATCGCGACGCCTGGACGCCGATATTGCTGTTAGTGCTCACCCGGATTCTCAAGATGAGTGACCATCGTTTCGCGGTTCACGCGTCCACCTGCTATCCATCTCTATGCGAGGTCATGTGTTTCGACCTCAAACCCGAGCTCAGATCGGTACTGCGCAGATTTTTCCTCAGGATCGGTCCGGTTTTCAGAATCACGCAGCAGTAGTGACAAGTCAGCACGTAGAGGTGGGATATTCACGGTCGCTTGAATTGGTTCTGAACAAAATCGATCGAATCTACGACACTTACAAGGGAACTGAAATCGTACGCCCATCTCTACCCCAACAGTAGAAATGTAATTAAATGTAAAGCGCGATTTAGATACTTCGGTTCGTGTTAGGCTGTTTATACACGATCCAACGATTCACTTAAGTTTTCCTCTCGGATACCGAAGTACTTTCTGAGTCTAATAATTATGCATATTGCGATTATTTTACGTCCCACAGTTCAAGTTGATCGCACTGTGTTTTGCTCTCGTCTAATCACACAGTTTAAGTAACAATATACGCTTACAACGTGAGTTGGAATTTTATTTGTCCAATTTGTAGACTGTAAATAGTATATTACACACATTTTGCAATAACTTGATTCTGTCACTTTTTTTTTTTTAATTCTGCATCATATTTTATTATTTAGCGTGTGATGAAAAATTATGATGCGCGCGTACTAGCGCGCAACGTTTGTCGTGAGAATTTTTGGATCGCGTATACGAGCTATTGTATAACGCTATACATATGCGTCTTCGTGTGGTGTAACTGTAACATAACGGAGTGGCACGCGAATCAGCGATATCTTCGCCGAAACAGAGAGATCAATTTTTGTTTGTTTGTTGTACAGTTGTCTTGAATCTTTATTTCAAACTTCAAATCGTTTTTATTATTCTTTAAAGAGTGACCAGCTTGTTTAATGGATTATAACAAAACTTGATTTGAAGATTTTGATAATATGGAAGGAGATACAATTTTTCTTTTGTTTTACTATAGACATCAACTTTCTCTTATTTTATCAAGTTCAAAAATTGAAGGACTAAAGCGAAGAAAGATTATCGCGGATTCTTTTCTTCGAGATGCCGTGGGATATGTATACATTATAAATAGCGGTTGAATACACATAGTTAGCTGAAAATGTTGATAAGACGATAGTCTTTAGAATTTGCTAGGATGAAGAGAGATTGCATATGTGTGTGAGAGTGAAAGAGAGAGAGAGAAGTTCTGTTGTCAATACGTAGGGATTTTAAAGACATCTCGAAACGCAAATTGTCTCATTACATTAGGATCATTAAACATGTATATTCGTGTCAAAACACGTGTATAAAAAAAAACGCTTAAGTAATATATAACTTATACAAAATATAGCGATTGGCTCTTCGACATTGTTCGAGATCTTATTTAAATATATTCCATGAAAACAATATATTGTGTATTTTTTTTTTATATAAAAATGTTCCTTTTGTATATTTTGTATTACGGAATCTCCCTCTCCCTTTTTTCTCCCACTCTCTCTTCACCTGATCCACATGGATCTCATCAGCTGTTCGCCAGGTGAAAATTGGCGGGAAACTGACAAGCGCAGATATACGACAGGACATCGTAAGATCGTACAAGATACAAGTAGGATTTTGATGACAGAACTGAACGATAATCCGAACGGAGTTTCAACTTGATTCGGTCGTAGATTTGTTTATGTTGCAATCGCTTCTCCACTTTCTTCTCCACCATCACGATGACGACACGAGACGCTATGCGACCGATCAATTCTGACGAGCAGGTTAGTTACGTACATACATTGCCTTTGTTCTGCCCGTTCTCGTCCTACTTGCTGATCAGAATTTTGACAACAATTTGTTCGTACAGGCGTCTGCGGGATTACGCCGTTCGCCAAGGAACTTGCCGCAACATTTAAAGGTACATACATTGATGTGCTGACTTGATGATAAAACTTCATAAAATAAATTTGTAAGCATGCCTATATACAATTATTTTTAGCAATTATTACTTTGTTTTTTTTTGTATTTTTCTAGGAAAAATTGGAGCCATCAAAACCTAAAAAAGAACCTTACATAGAAACATTACCCCCAATTATCTTCCAAGGTCGTATTCAATATGCTAACGATTTCTTCGATTGTGCTCAGACTTGCGATAATCTTCTGTGAGTATATTTTTGAGAACAGGATAAATAATATAAATTTAAAATATGAAACTTTTAAGAAACAAAAGATTTTCTATACTTATTTCTCTCATCAGACAGGAAGTAAAGGCCAGTGAGAAGGAAATAGTACCAATAGGTTTTGATCTGGAGTGGCCTTTCAGCTTTCAAACCGGCAGCGGAAAAACAGCTCTGGCGCAAATTTGTCTAGCCAATGATGTGTGTTACCTTTTGCACATCTACTCGCTGAAGAAGC
Source organism: Pseudomyrmex pallidus (assembly GCA_014825455.1). Taxonomy (NCBI): domain Eukaryota; kingdom Metazoa; phylum Arthropoda; class Insecta; order Hymenoptera; family Formicidae; genus Pseudomyrmex; species Pseudomyrmex pallidus. The sequence continues at coordinate 42,666 of QVNV01009241.1, forward strand.
TTCCCGCATCCTTCACTGAACTCTTGTGTCATCCCAAAGTTAAACTTGTTGGCGTCAACATTAAAAAGTAATTATCAGATAATTTTGCATTGCATTTCTTTTTTGAAAATGTGAAAATATGACTTGCAGCGACGTGTGGAAACTTGGGAGAGATTTCAAGGAATTTCCTGCTAAAAAAGTAGTAGAGAACAATTGTCACGATTGTGGACCGTATGCCAATCAGGTCTTGAAGCGATCTTGCCGTTGGAGCTTGGAAAGATTGACTGCTTACTTGGTATATTGTTTTTGTTAGTTTTGTCATCTTGTTACATCTGATAAACAGAATTAATATCTAGAGAAATTTTTGTGCATGTAGTTAGAAAAGAAAATTAGCAAGGATGGCAAAGTGCGAAACAGCAAGTGGCATATACAACCCTTGAGCGACGCTCAGAAAAGTTACGCGGCCACAGATGCTTATGTATCTCTTCTGCTTTACACGACAATTCAGGCGAAGGCCATCGCCCTAGCAGAGAGCCAAAATCATGAAAATTCGGTGAACTTTACGTCTTAACGAAATCAGTTGGCTTATACTTTTGAAAATATTGACATCACATAAATCTGAAGAATGTGTCCGCGAATAGTAAGGGTTCTTCTGGCCGGCCGCCAGACATATGGGGTCGGTCTACAACTTCAAAAGACCTTATCAGATCTTCATCATAAGCGTTTGAGCGAGTCGGCAAATACGTTGATCCTCTTGGAGCACGAGCCGGTTTATACGGTGGGAATTCGGGATAAGGGATATACAGAGGAAGATGAGAAAAAGTTAAGGAATCTCGGTGCAGAATTCTGGAGAACGAATCGCGGCGGACTGATCACTTTTCACGGACCCGGTCAGCTGGTGGCTTATCCAGTACTTGACTTGAAACAGTTTCGACCGAGTGTCAAGTGGTACATAAATCAGATAGAACGTATGGTGATTCGCCTGTGCGCCGAGTTCGGCATCAAGGCCGAGACTTCGCCTGATACGGGTGTGTGGGTCAACGATCGTAAGATCTGCGCGATAGGCGTACACGGCAGCCGATACGTCACCACACATGGTCTCGCGCTCAATTGCAACACCGATCTCAAGTGGTTTGATCACATTGTGCCTTGTGGCATCGAGGGCAAGGGTGTGACCAGTATTTCCAAGGAGTTGAACGTGGACGTTCCAGTCGCTGATGTGCTGCCGATTTTCAAGAATGCCTTCGGTGATCAATTCGAGTGCCAACTGATCGATTATCCACCTGGCGAGGCCTCGCAATTGCTGCGAGATACTCGTCGCAACGTTTTAAAAACGTAATAATCATGACAATGTAATTTAAAAAAAATAGATCTGTTTCGAAGTTTTAAGACGTAGTTTTTTCTTGATTTGATATTTTAATTTAGCATGTGTCACGACTCGACAAATTGATTCAGTTATAACGGCTCTTTATTTCGTGATTAATATCGTTTTCTATGACAATTCGAAAGTTGATAGTTTCGTGTAATTTTTTTAATATACCACAAAATTTTAAATCGTGTTCTTTTAAGCAATTTTAACTGTCAAAATTTTAATTGATCTTAATGTGTGCAAGTATACACGGTGTTCGGTAACAACTATATCATCTCTCGAGGATGGAACGGGTTATATCAAAAAATCCTTTGCCATTTTGCGAGGTTTGCAATAATTAGTGAAGTATTAATTTGTAAAAATCCAGAGAAGTTTTAAATCAAACAAATTTACAATTAATTATTAAATAATTGATTTTTTATGGTTTGGTTTTAAATTAAAAGAATAATAGATTTAAAAAACGCGGAAGCTATTGTTATGCTTTTATGTGTAGCCAACATTAGCCATTGTTATTTATAAAGCATTCCTCCCAATAAGTCGTCGCGCGTCTAACGATTACTACTGTTCTCTTGACGCGAACACGCATTTTTGCAGATCTTTTATGACTTAATATTTTAATTATTGCAAAACTCGCAAAATGGGCTTTTCGATTCAGTGCAACCGGCTCTATCTGCTCTCAAGAAGTGATAGTTATTTAGCGAACATCCTGTATAAATCAATGATTTGATTCAACACATTACGTGTGTATAAAGAGTACATGTTAAATATATAAAATCTCGTTTTCTCATTCATCAGAATCCCCCATTCATTCTCTCTCACTCTTTTTCTCTCGTTACTTACGCCAGTAACAAAACATACATACTATGTGAATCGAGTGCGTCAATAAATTTCATATATTACACGAACAACAATATATATCTCTTAAATATTAATTATACATTATCGCATTACAGTCTACACATATGCGTTTAAATTGAATGTATATTTCAAATTCTCAACAATGTCTCGAATTAAAAAAATAAAAGGAACAGTTTCATGACTAGATCGATGCAGATCTAAGATTTAAATCAACAATAAAACAGATATATGCGAGTGATTTAAGCCCGCATTTTTATCCATATGTACATACAGAGTCAAGATCGAGATGCGCTCTCGATCTTCAAGTCCGATACAGGCATTAACCATTCAATTTAAACGCGACATTTGGTAAGATCCACGTGATGGGCATTCGAACGCGTATTCTTGCGTATCTGAAATTCTTAAAAAGTTCTCGAAAACGTTAAGAGCAAGTGCAAGAGAAGCCGAGAGCGTTCAAAAATATATAATATTTAAAGATCTAATTTGGAACAATTTGAAAGATTTTTATTCTAGAGTCACACACAATTAGTGTTTCAAAAAGCGATTCGTGGTGTTCGTCAGCTCATCACTAGATCCGAATAAAACTAGTATCACTCTGTTAACACGTGCAGGTATCTTTGATTGTAGAGCTCCGTGGTGAGAGCGCCAACAACCTCGACGGCGTTGTGAAGAGAGTTGGCGGAATCTCTGACAAGTCTGATGGCTCTCTCCACGTCTCCCCGCAGCTCCGCGTACTGCTTATTCACTAGAAGCCCTTCCAGACTTTGCATCGTTTTCACAGCCTCCATGCTAGGTCGGATTTCCATCGTATCCGGATCGGTAGATCTTGAAGGCGCCACGCCGGGTGAATGCGGAGTATACCTCACTAGCTGCTGATCGGATTTGGATTCCGGCAATTGTGCCAAACAGTAAACAGCCAAAGCACGGCTCAAGAATTTGCACCTTTTGCAAGAGAGCAAAACAAATTTATAGTCAAAGTTACAAGAAACGCAGACAATAATAAGACAAGTTTTCTATTTTTGACCAAATTGTACCGTATAGTGAGCTGAGAGCCTTTTCTTAATCCGATAGCCCCCAGAATACCCCATCCCTGTCCCGCATCGTCCGCTACCGTTAGCAACGCACGTGATAGTCCCTTTAAGGCTCTGGCAGCAATCACTGTGTTCTCACTGTATTGACACTGTCTATAGGCCAATTCACACGCTTTCGCCCACAGCAGAGGTAGTTTTTCTTCCACGATATCTCTGTATGAAAAAAATTTTTAACAATAATATATTTTCATTATATTCTGTATATAATTCTGGTCTTCAAAATCTCTTACGTGGTTTTGATGGCACTAATCCAGTCAATCAAGTTGATCAGAAGCATGCCTTCCTCGCGGATGTCCCTGCATGATGGAAGTCTCTTCAGCAGCACAGAGTAGAGAGCTAGCAATCTGCCCTCCGATACCAGTACAGATTCCAACGGCGGCTGACGAGGTACTACGGGCTGTAAAACTGTCAACACTGCCGCCCACGTAGGCCGAACTTCTTCCGTTACTGAGAAAAAATATGAATGGAACATGTTGTTTAATAAATATTTAGAATCAAACATCTAAATATACAAAATAAAGCATGAAAATAATTGATTACCTACCGTTGTACTTGAAATAAGCTTCCAAGGCAGCTTCCGTAAGATGACCTAAAGTGGATGAAGAAGCAACTGCCATTCCGATTACTCTCAAGACACCCATCAGCACCGGACTACTAGCTGTTCGTTCCAAAAGCCATGCTGTCCAACTGCTTCGAAGATGATCAACTAACGCCCCGCTCTGATTAATCGAGTGTAAGAATTCAGTGATCAACAATCCGGCTTCAGCAATTTGTTGCGATTCGGAAACAGCTAAAATAATGAAAAAAAAAAGAGATTTTTAGCTTTTGAAACCTTAGAGACTGATTATTAAAATCTGAATACTGACTGCTGGTGATGACAATTTCCATCTCGTCGAGCATTCGCGACAACGTGCTGGTGAACGCTTTGCTGTTTGTAGAAAGGAGGTATTTGTGTCTCGTGGTGCAATTGATCAATAACTTTACCGCGGAACGCACATACATCTGTCTTTTTTTTAAAGTAGTTGGATGAAGGTGTTTCACAGTGGGATCGTAACCTGCTGCTATCTTCAACAAGCTAAGAAGAAAACAAATTATATATATATATATTTATTTTAGATATTGAAATTGTTTCTTATTCTAAGGAGATTGTGAATACTGACTTGTTAACAGCAATGTCAATAGGATGAACCTGATCTTTGCCCAAACACAGAATTACTCGGGGATCGCAACTCATCACATGCCAGTTGATCACCAGGTCGTACGCCGCAGCATCGATTAAATGCCAAGAAAAACTCTCGGCTTCTGTGATCAACTGTACTGCCTTCTCGTTCTGTGCATTGATTTTAATTCATTGAAATTTTAGTATTTTCTTTAGTTTTAATACATTAATTTTCTTTCACACACATTCTTGCATCCTCGAAAAATTTCGACTTTTCAATTTTTAAACTTTTAGATTTCTTAAAAATATTTCACGTTAAAAATCAACAATGTGTTTTTTTGCTCTCACCTGCCGAACATTAGGTTCATTAGACAGTTTCACTAGCAAGTTCAGCAAGCAAACATGCATCCTGGTGGCAACTGACAACGCTTGTGTGGACATTAACTCGTTAATCCAGGTGGACCAATTAATCCAGGTGAAGATACTCCCAAGGAATAAGTGACAATCCGGCAAATACTGATCAACAACCTTGATCATTAACTCGACGTCGTTGATGGTAGGACTAAAGCGTTCCCAGGGAAGAGACAGGAAATTACCATGTACTACGTTCAACACATGGTCCTTAACGGACGCGTGGGCATAGTTGGACACGTAGAACTGCCATACGAAGCTAAGTATCTTGCTGGACGCCGGCATAGTGTCAACGATGAAACGAATACATTCCGCAAACATCGACATCGTTCGATTCGCATAAGGACCGTCAGTGATGATCCACGGCAACAGCACCGATCTGTCATCCGTGAGTTGTTGGATCCAGGCGGCCGTCGGTTCTCGCAAATTTCTCGTCCAATACGGAGTGATCCACGGAGCGTACATCTCGCTTAACACCGGCCAGATCTTCTCGCACACTGAAAGAATATTGCAGCAATTTTTCTTTTTACACAGTTTTCTAAATAGTTTTTTTTTAACTTATAACACGCCACAATTCAAAAAATATTGACTCGGAACGATCGACTTACATTGATCAGCAAGCGATCCTCGGTCAGCTTGAAGCGTCAATACGACCAGAGCGTGACCGACCATACCTAGAAATACGGTTAATGGTTCGTTGTAGATTCTGTACTTTGGATAAAGTCCGTATAAACCGTACTGCAATCTCTCTTTCATAAAATGTCGACTGAGAAGCACAGCAGTGTCGTGCATCTGAAAAGTAAATAAAATGTCTCGTTAATTATTTTTGTGATTTTAATGTTGTTTCTGCAATTTGTGAAACAGACCTCTTGGCGAGATAACAGTCTCTGTTCTGTAGCATAATGTCTAATCTCATCTCTGATTTTTGAAGGATGTACAGGTGCGTTGCTCTTCGGCTTGCCGCTGAGAGCTCCTAACAAATCGCGCCACACATCCAAGGATAAATTTTGACTCTCAGATCCTTTCAGCACGGCACTTAACACTTCACCATAGTGTTCAGGGAATTCATGCAGAAGAATGAGTCGTAGATGATTTCGAAAAAGCTGCGCCAAAAATCCGTAATGTTACGATTCTTCTCGTTTTCATTTTAATTAAATCAAACTTTATAGATGATGTTTTTTTTAACGTGAATTTTTAAATTATATATATCGAATATTTCTTTAAAACGAACAAAATGCTCACTTCATGCAACATCAGCTTCTCTTCTTCGGGGTTCAAACCTATGTTGCATAATGCTCTAGAAACTAGATCTATAAAAGTGGATCTTTCGCTCAGTCGCGGACGACGATAATTCAACCAACTACCGACATCAAACTGTAACAGAAAATAATGATTTATTAAATATTAACTAAAAAAATCATAATTTGACTTTACCTTTGAAAGCAGCACGAAGCACAAATCAACATTTGATCCCGTAGACAAATCCACTATGGTTTGATACATCTGCAAAAACGTTGAAGCTCCTCCGGCAACAGGCGTGAAATGTGGTCCTAACAAACCTCCGAGAGTAGGTCTTTGGATAATCGTGGTCAATAATTGAGGACCCTGGGCTTCCTCGCCGCTGATAAACAACTAAAAGCAAAAATATTGATAGCATCTTACAGTATATTTTGAAGTTGTAATAAACGAATATGTTGAGAGATAATATACCTGGCCCAACTTTTCCAAACAGGTGGTGAAAAGCTGCTTTGTGGGAGGACACAATGTTGCTTCCTCCGTATAGAATTCTACTAGATAATAAAATAATTTGACCCCGCTCTCTTGCACCTTGCGTAATACTGCGGTATTTTCGTTGGTGCGACTGACAGTAACTTCATGTTCCAGCATTCTAAACGGATTTTAGTAAACAAAATATGAAAATCAGATACATACGTCAAATATCTACATATTTTAAAATTAAAGTAAAATAAAAAATCTATCAAATGAAAATACTTACGCGATCACATGATCAGTGAAAACGCAGCCTAGCGTGACCTTACTAGGAGGTGCTTGACTGGCTTTCACTAAAAGATTCTCATACTCAGCTCGGTTCTGCGTTATCATGTGATCTACGCCCTCACTGACGTGCGCTTCTGCAACCTGTACAATTTACATAATTTAATTTCTATTTTCTTTGCGTGTTGCGTTATCATCGATTACATACTTTGATCCTGATAACTGCTGCTCCCGCACAGTGCACCGTAGGAGGTGTGCCCGATCGCGAACGTCGCTGACCAGGTGGTGCAGGATCGCACAGGGCGTGCAAGGTCACATGATTATCGTAGACTCGGTAGAGAGTTGGAACTAGTTCCAAGAAACTGCAATCCACAGCGGTGTGTTCGGATACGATGAAGTTGTAGGTCTGTGCGTAGTCGAGGATGACTTTGAGATGCGGTTTAATTAAATCTATAACAGCGTCGGAGTTGTAAAGACACTCTCTGGCCACGCAACCTAGCACTGGTTGATTACGACTCAAGGGTGGCGGCGAAACTGGCAGTTCATAGGAGCCCAGCCTGCGAAAGATTCTGTGAAGAGGATCGATCGATTCCACGGTACTCGTCGAAGATTGGGAGGATTTTTGGTACTGATTCTCAGGATCACGGAAAGTTGCGCGCTCCCACTCGTTAACAGCTTTCAGTTGGCTCTGCTGCACGGTCCAGTAGTCAACGTATTCCAACCAAGGAGTCTAAAAATTATAAAAAAAAAGGTTAAAAAAGTAAAAAGAATGAAAATATATTTTAGCTTAATTAAAGTAACTTACTCGATCTCCTTGCACTAACAAAATCAACCGCTGTGACATATATTGCGGCGGCAAGGCTGGCAGATAAAGTCCAGGTTCCTGAAGACGAGGCTCCTCTAGCCAAAGGCTCAGTGTTTTGTAAAATCTGCGATAAACATTTATTTTGTAAGATTTCACGTTTTCACGAAAATATTTTGCTCTATTGACATGCGTTTATATTACTTACTTCGCAATACTAAAATAAAACACACGTCGTTCATCAGTAATCGGTTTCCCGTTATCCGTGTCCTTTTCCCCTTTTGCTTGAAAGTACTCTGTCGTTTCATGCAGTCGCTTTTTCAACTTCTTCAGGTAGCTTAGATTTATCATACCCTCGAAAAACTTTTCTCCAACCCCACCCTTGTCAGTGGACCTAGAACAATTCAAAGTAAACAAATGAATCGTGTGTTCTTTATCGTACAATATTATTGAGACTCTGAAGACAATTACCCCGGAGTGACGGGAACTCGTGCGAGAAACAAACTAAAGAAATTTTGCCATAAGAGAGGGAGAATCGGGTGATCTATAGGTGTGTCAAGAGCTTGTTGGGACCAGCGATATATAGCCAGATTGTTTATCCCGAATGGAGGTATCTTTACTGTTGCGCAGGCTCTCTGAAATAATTTTCGTAATATAAATACAGTTTCATACGTACACTCAAAACATAGTTTTAAATTTTTATATGCTTGTTAATTTGTCAAACCTTAAGCGCAGTGTCCAACGATACTTTTGGATATATGGACAGTTCTCGCAGAATTTCGCGCCACAGACCAGTCTTCAATTCTCTGTCGCACTGCTCCATTGAGAGAATCTGATAGGCAAGCCATATCGATTGGACGGTTCCACCGAGCAAGCTCGCCGAGTTTGAAGATCCTGTCGCCCAGCTCAGAAAAGATCCGAACGATCCAGGTGCTCGATTAGTTGATATGTTCTAAAGATTGCGTACACACATTTAAAAACATATAAACGCACATGTTAGTGGCGATCAAAAAAGAATTTACAATACTACCACAATTGAATTAGTTTTTATATGACATACACGATATGTAAATTTCATTAAAAAGTGATGCAAATATTATAAAACTAGTTAAATGAAGTAATTCTTAGGTATCATACCTCGTTGCTTCCGTCTGTAAGCTAGCAAAATAAATATCTCCCGTTAAAAACATAGAACTGTTACTTTGTTGTAAAAACACGATTATTGTAATAAATATATTCGATTCTGTTTTAATTGAATAATATTAAATGCAGAAGACCAATGTAAAAAAAAAAACAACGAATGTTTCGAGATACTCACGCAGAACAGATTCTGAAACATATTTTCCATGGTTACTCTGGTTTCTAAATGAAAGAAAGCCGCACGGATCACAGTATCCATCAAATACATGACGCTATGATCCTTGTTCCAATCTTGTACGAGGATCAGTACGTTCAGCCATAGACGTACGAAACGTTCCGGACTATTCAGACAATATCTATGGAAACAACACAAGATGTACACATAAATTATTAACAAAACATACTGTTGCCAAAACTATTTTTCAACGATCCAGTCGCGTACCGTTTGTAATGATACAAGTGAGATTCGATCATGTTCGAGAATTGCTTGAGAATCGGGCCGGGAAACTCCGGAGCGATTAGATTCTTCGCTATCTTCATGTAAGTTCGATCGGCAGTGACGAGCGGCACAATCAGACTAACGAATTTGTCGTTCTTCAGCAACGACTCCGGGCACTCGAGAAACAACGGTATTATGTGATGCAGACACACAAGCACCTGCTCGTACTTGTAGTAGCACTGTAGAGTCTGCAGTTGGCTGAAACCCTCGACGCAGATCAGTGGCACGGAATGACCCCACAGTGTCATTAACACGGAGACGTAACATGCGATCGGTTGCTTCTCGCGCACTCCCTTCACGAGAACTTCCAGAAAGGAATCCGATTCCATGTCAGGCACGCAAGAGAGACCGTTAGCCGGATTCAGGATTGTGTTCTGGCATATCGACTCCGATCTATCCAACTGGTGCAGTCTCAATCTGTTTATCATTTCCCAAGTCCACAGACTAAACGCCTGCTCGCTATTCTGAGGTCTCATTATTGACGAAACCTGTTTCACACCTTCAGCTAACAGCGAAGCCGTCTGAGTCGGAGTATCGGGCACGTGTTTCATCGCCAGCTCGACTATTAACAACGCTACTTGTCGATGTAGATCAATTGGAAGGTACAAATTGTCGTTCGCGTCAAGGCCCCAATTCAAATGTGTGAGAATTAATCGTGCCAAGTGGCTCTCGGACGAAGTCAAAGGATACTGATGCAGCCAGCTAAACAGAATTGTAACGTCTTGCTGCTGCGGCACCCATAGTCCGATTTTCAGTTCGGTGAATAAATATAAACTCAGTTTGCCGACCGATACGAAATTTTCTTTCAACTTTTGCAAAATGTCAGACAGAAGAGTGGGATATTTGCTTGTTAAATTTGATAAGAGCGATCTCGCATCTTTCGAGCATGATTCCTGAGTTTTCTCGCTGAGAAATCCTATTTGAAACAAGTCAATGGTGGTAGTCCTCACAAAATTGTAGTCTTTATAGCCTCTAGCCAAAGCCATGTTAGCGAAAGTCGTGAGCAAAAAGTAAGATTCGTCGCCGGGCATGTTGCCCAGCTTCTCCTCGAATTGTTTATGAAGTTCGGGACAATTTAGTTCCGTTTCCCATTCCGATACCGACATATTTGACATTGTTACATCGTTAGGTACGGAATCGGTATGCAAAATATAGAAAATCTGCCACAGCGTAGCGGATGATACTATGTGATATGGTATCGCAGCAAGATATTGCCATGCACCTAAGCGGCGTGATGAAAATATACAAAGAATCGCTCTCAAAAAGAAGCAATCATATTCGATCTGCAGTTTCAGCAATATCGATTCATCGGACAATCGGCTCCTATCAAAGATCTCCCACTGATCGCTGGCGTATTGCACGACATCTCTGATCAACGCGCTGAGCCTCTTCGCCAATTGCCTGTATCTTGGCGAGTCGTAAGTCTTTAGACCTTGCTTAACAAGTCTGACGACCACGGTGTAGAACGCGAAGAGACGCAGCATGTGATGATCCGTGATAGCTTTCTCTTCCTGCTCGTATCTGTCGTTCTGGCGTTGAATAAACAACACTTGTTCGAACAGTCGGTTCAGAGGGATCTGATGAAGAAGGGAGATCAAGTCACTCTCGAAAAGATTGGCGCCAGCATTAGCAATGTCCTCGTCCTCTTCGCCTTCCTCGTCCAGCATTACCCATACCGTATCTCCCGGACTACACGTGGTATCTTGCAGAGACATTTGTACCTGCTCCAAGAACTTATCTCGATCCTTGACAGGCAATAGAATTACCGCGAGAATGGCGATCATGTGATCAAGATATGAATCGTTGAAAGGCGAGGAGCTCAATCCTGCAACTTTTTGCGGCACCGGCACTTGTACGAACGGTCTGGCCCAATTCATCACGCCACCGGGGCATCGCAGTATGTGACTCAGCAGAAACAAGTGATCCTGCCAAGTAGCGACTCTCAGAAGAACCGCCACCAGTCTCGACAGCCACTCTCTGGTATCGGTGACGAACTTACCGTCCTTGAGAACTCGACGCTGAAAGTTGAATAAAACTGTGACGCACATTCTGAGTTCCACTAGCTGCGGAGGTGTTTGAGACGGCGATTGCTCCGGCAATAGATTTGCGGCGGCGGTCTCGGAAAGAGTGGCGAATTCGTTAAAACTTCTGGCCACTCTCTGCACGTAGTGTTCGATTTGCAAGCGTAACGACTCCGCTTCGTAGCAGTACAGCGCTTGACTATTGTGAAGGGTATCTTTAATGGCGGACAAAGCCCTGGAGAGCGCCACAAGAGTCTGCTGATTAAAATGGGCAATCGAATATTCGTGGGTGGCGGTAACAGGATTGCCATCCTGACATTCGCCGCTTTCCGTCACCGACGTTTTCTCCAGACACCAGAGCTGTTTCTGCGTTTCTCGGCAGCTCTTCTTCAAACGTTCCAACTCGTACGAGTTTGCAATCAGGTGATTCCGCACTCGCAGATAGCTCATCAGCAATTCGTGCAGTCTGTGCTGCTGCCTCAGCGGAGCACATCTTAATTGCGTGTCTGTAAACTCGCTCACAAAAGCTTCCACTAGCGTTAGTTCCTGATTGTGATATAAAGATGCCAGTTGTTGTTCTGTAAACGGTTTGACGTCCATAAATGTGTTCACGTCCTTTTTGTTCTGTGAAACCTCTGCTTGTTTCGACGAAATCTTCTGACATGATGTCTTTACATTTAATAAGTTTTTGGAGTCATCTTGTACTACTTGATTAGCTTCTTTGGAGACAGTCAATGATTCTACTGGTATATCTACCAGCTGAATGCTAGAGACATTTACTTGAACTTCATCTATTTCATTGTTTAAGGCATGATCATTAGACTCTGAGTAAGGTTGAACAGTATCTACTTCATCACAGGAATTTTCAGTTAATAGCAACACCTAAAATGTGACACATTTTAGTGTGTTTGTAAAAATATATATAACTTTTGGATATATCATTAAATATTATTTTATTTTGTTGGAAAAAAATATCACAATAATATCAAATAATAACCTTATTTGTTGTTTCCACACGAAGACTATATTCCTTCTCTTGAGCTGCCTTTTCAGCTGCTTCTTTTTCATAAATTTCCGTGTCAATAGCAGCCGAATGTAATTCACTTTCTATGTTTTCCACAGCTTCACCTTTAGGATAATTTGTGGGCGATTCTCCGAGCAGGCATTCGAATTCTTCTAGAGTGGGTGCATCAGGTATCTGATGATCCAGAATTGACTGATGTGATTTATCTCGTTTCTTCTTCTAAAATGTACAAATGCAAATCTTTAAATTTACAATCATAATTGACTAGTTATTGTTTAATATCATTGAACAATACAAAGGTAATGCACAAGGTCAATTGTACACTACTTGTTCTACCTGTCTCTGCTTCTCCATGATGCATCAACAATAACTAAAGTGAATTTATTAATTGGTACTGATCGACGTAGATCACTTGATAGCTCCTGACAAAAGATTCTTTTGTGAGCTCTAAAGAAACTCTGATTGCAGTGTTGAGAATCGACAATGACAACCGAGAACAATAACGATATTTCGAGCGTCGGAAATAGATTTAAATGTTTTCATTTCCAGTAAGGTCCTCATTTCAGTCACTTGCTGGTAGGACAAGTGGACAAGATAACGTTTACCCAATTTTGACCAGACTTTTGTTTTCGTCTGATTCACTCCAGCTGGCCCCCTCCAAAAACAATGTTATTGATAATCGACTCTCTATCTAGGGTGCATTCCACGCATTCCAATATTAACTGTCATCGCTGAAAACTACAGTTCACGTCACGTTTACTATGTGACTTTATCAAACTAAAGCCGGAAACACATGAAAACGCTTAAGCAGTAAGCAGATCAACCAGTCACATGTCAGAATTCTCTCAAATGTGAGCTTAATAGAAACGGTGTGTTGATTGGCTGATTTGCTTAAGTCTTAACCAGAAAGAAATCCAAGAGCGGCCATCTCATTGTCGTTTCTTACGACGAGCCCAGTTGGTTTCTATTTTTTGAAAATTCTTTGCCAGCTTGAAAAGTTAAAGTCGTTAAAAATGTGGTTAAAAGCCGAGAATTGTTCTAAAACTTATCAGAAATTGTGGAACTATTGCTTGCGCGTATACAACCGCAGGTGTCAGAACTTCGAGTTTTTGAAAATGCTGTACCAGCTTCAAAATTTCAAAATTGAAAAAAGGTACTGATGATGTCTACGGACATGCAATCAATTTGTCACGTCACATTATAAATAGTTTGTATATTTTTATTTCTTAAAGTATGAAAAAGTAAACTTATAAAATTATGCAGAGATTTAAATTAATTTAATAAAAACAACAAACACAGATTACACTGTGTTACATTTTGAATTGTTTCCGTTAGATGGTGAAAAGGATGTTTATCTTTGCGATAGTAGAGCAATGTAATTGTTACCAATTGTCGGCATAAGTGAATCAATGATGGCGATTAGAAGAGGAAAATATAAGTAATAAGACATTAAATTGTTGTTTCATACATTAGATATTTATCTTGTGCGCTTGTAATCCTCCTTAACGTATATCACCAGGATCGTTGCCGTCGTGAGACTCGCGAACAACCAATACGTCGACCAACGTTTGTCTTTGCCAACGAGAAGATATGAAGAAGAAAAATATTTGTATATAAACACCAAACTAACTAACATTTACAACAAACACGCGGAAATGCGTGCAGCTTACTCATTGACGGTAGGAAGTATGACAGGTAGAAAATCGCGCCGACCAGGTTTGACAGGAAGATCATGTAACCGCCGACGATGGCTTCGGAGACCGGAAACGCTATCTCGGAAGCGAGCTCGAGAAACAGAGCCGGAGTGGACCAGCTGGCGGATATTCCCAGAATCACCGCGGCGTACAACTCGCCCTTGTGAAAAATTAAAACGTGATCGTCCAGCAAGATCATCCAGAGAGACATCGCCGACGAAGTAGTCAACAAGATGTAAAGGGCGATCTTCAAGTGTCCTTCGAACGTGTCCGTCAGTCGTGACGCCATCAGGCTCAAAGCACCGCTGAGGATGATTGTCCAGAAGGCCAGCTTGTCCGCTTCTTCCTGCATTTGAACTTCTAAGAGCTTAACTTTTTGTTATATGTAAGTTATAACTGAAATATGTTTACTTTCGAATACACGTTTCAAACTTTCGTTTAAGTACTTTAACTCCATCTTTCTTTTGTTTACTTGTGTGATATTGGCATCGAATGTCATTGTCATCATCGCGAGCCATGGTCCGGTTACTCCTTGACTGAGTGCAGCAGCCAAACAGAGACGCCACATATTGTTGTTTCTGACACAAATCAGCACATGTTTCACAAATTTTTTTTTTTTTTTTTATTAAAAATGAACATTTTTCTAAATTAACATTTTTATAAAAATTAGTGTTGTGGATTAATCAAAGCTATAAGTTAAAAAAATCTAATTTGTTAATATTTTTTTATAAAAAAATATATTTAAAATGTTATTCTCTCAAAAAGTAACGTAGTCAAATAATAGCAGAAAAATGAAATAAAGACTTTGTAGTTTATTAATATAAAGCAATTTATACGAATTTTTTTTATATGATCTTATTATTCGTGGAAATAAAAAGATGGAAAAAAAATGCATCCCTTGTGGGGATCGAACCCACGACCTTTGGATTAGAAGTCCAACGCGCTATCCTCTGCGCCAAAGGGACTTGTCACTCTCTCGCGTAAGAGTGAGTTATGTAGGGTGGTTGGTTTATCATGAGAGAAAACAATAAGTTGTTACATATTTTTTTAAACTTTTATGTTTAAAATTTTAAAAACAACACGACGAAAATTACTTTAAAAGACGAAGAACAGATTCCACAAGACCGAGACGTTCAGGAATCTCAGAGAGAATGATAGATCGGTAAGGTTCTTGCGGGAGAAAACACAGAACGGCTATCAAAATCAGGAATTGGACAACAAATTCTGAAAAAAAAATTGAGAATGTGTAAAAAAAATTAATAATTCTTACACGCAATTTTTATCAATATTTCAAGTTCTTTGTGAAGAGATTAAGCTTCTCTCTTTTTTCAAATAACGTACCGATTCTCATAAGAGACATAATCTGCGCTCTCAACGGTACGAAGTGCGTGTGATCGTAACTTGCATTCGTACTAAAATTCGCATTTTTTGTCAAATACACAGCTGTGCTGCCCACAACAGCCGGTCCAAGCAGATAAGAAATTGCCATTCCCAGTTGATTGCAAGCAGACGATATGCCTGTATTGATTGAATTAGTTTTTGCAATTAAAATAACAGTAACAAAATATTCTCAAGAACTATTGCATTTCGGTTTTTAAAATAACAGTTGTATGTACAGAGGTGATACCGGTGGCAGTGGTGCGTTTTCCAGGAGGGAACCATACCGCGGAAACGAGCGCTGTAGCAGGGCCGAGAATCGTTCCCGATAATCCGTTGAGAATTGCTGCTGTGTGCACCGTTCTGAGTGATAAAAACACTCTTTTTTACTTCCAATCAACGTTTATCCATTCGCAATTAACGTACATCGTGAAAACGTCTTCCGTGGTGGATATACAACGTATGAGAGTTGCCAGAGTCGACAGAATCGCCGCCATTTGTAAGGACATTACTAAGTCTTGAAAAGATGTGTGTGTGCTCTTTGATCACTTATTTATGATATATTGTATAAGGCGCGCGTGATATTATGTTTCGTAGCGATTAAATATTAAATTAATAAAAATAAAATATTAAAATAAATTAATTTTTTTTAATTGAGATACTTTTAGTCACATTAAATGTGTGGTTTAGGTGCGTGAATCACCATTTCTGTAAAGAAGCCAGCAGGAAGGTACGCAGCATGTGAGGTAGCTGATGCAGCCCCAGTCGGAGAGCAGGGCCACCAGAGACTCGTTCCAGTTTGGAAAGGCTCGCAGAGCGAGACCCGCGATCGGGGCCCAAGTGTTCCACACGCAGCATTGCGAGCACAACAGCGCGCAGAACAAGCCCAGAGCTACTCGACCTTCTTTTTGGAATGTGATTCGCGGCTCCGTCAACGCGGACGTCTCGTTCTGCTTTTTCGAGACCGAGTTGCGACGAAATTTACAATGACAGGTACAATTTTGACGTAATTGTAAGTTTCCTGTGCTCTGCGCGAATCTTCGGGAGCGTATCCTACTTCTAGATGTTCTTTTACTCAAGAACTTAATAGGTGTGCTACGACATTGATGTAATCGCGTTATGTCAATCATAAAGATAAAGGTTGTAAAGAAATCAGTTATGTCAAGAGTTTTCTTTTTGTCAAACAGTGATTCGCTTGAAGTTCGTCAAAGACGTTCTCTCTCTCTCTCTCTCTTCTCTGAGTGACAGAAATAGCAAATTTCTGTCAAAACTCAATTTTTTAATTTAAAAAACTCAATTTTTTAAATTAAAATTAGAATCAATCGCAACACAGCGATTGTCAGAGTCAGCTGTTTCAACTCCCCGTATCGCTATTCCTGTCCTATTTGTTGAGCATCGATTTGGCCAAAAAATACCGCGGAAAGCTTCGCTATTTCGCTGCCGCTTAAAAAAAAGGGGGATATTAATAGCAATTCATTTTTTCTTTCAGTGAAAAAAAATACGTCGATAAGCGACGCGTTGCACCTGCGGTATATCCCGCTCTTCGTCGGCGTCGCGTATTGACCGCGGGGATAACGATAATTGTATTGTTGCGTCGCCCGACGACGACTACACGACGACGAGCGAAATCAGCGTGAGCGTAATAATCGTAATGCCGACAATAGACGGCGCACAAAGGGAATTAGACACCCATATACACGCGGAAGCGCTCGCGTTGCCCGGCGCGATGCCGCCGCGCATGTCTCTCACATCCCCGGCCTGTTGCCGGGTTGGCTCCTCTCTAATTACATCGATTTCCGCCCGTCACCCTATTGGTCCAGCATCCAGCATCCGCCTCCGCCTCGCTCCGCCACCCCGTTAGATAAATCTCACGCGAACGTGAAACAATCAGATCATCCAGGCAACCACAGAGGGTAGGGGGTTAGAGGGACTGGTTTATAATGACGGCGGGTGTCGCGGAGAGTGCTGCCGAAGTTTTTAGCCGCCGCGCGTTTAATAGCGGCCGGGCTTGCTTGTTACGTTATTATTATTATTATTGTTGTTGCTATATTGTTAACCGGTGCTTAATTTAGTACGAAGTTTTTGAGGTTCGAAATGATATAATGTTGAATTTAATGTGAATATTAAAATAAATGTTATTACGGGGCATTTCATATGAAATAATATTAAATTGACAATGCTTGGATTTTATGGGAAATCTTCTACTATAATTTCTAGTCTTTTCGCGCAACAATTCAACCAAATTTCACAAGTTAACACTTATTTAATAAAATTGCAGAAGAAATTCTACAATTATAATATCTTTTATTTGGTATAAAAAATTATTTAAAAAAAAAATAAGTTAAATCTCAATTGTGTCAAATATGTCAAAAACTATGAGATGAGAGTCTGGATTTCAAAAGTCTGCAGATTCATGAAGTTGAGTGTTTGGAGTTGAATACTTTTAGGTCTCTTGCTGATTAAAAAAATAAAACAAGATCCGTATTAACAATAGACTATGTGGAAGAAGGAGTATCGGTTTCAATCAAAGATATAGGAGGATCGGAGGGGAAGCATTTGAATGCCAACAAGTAACGATCAGGACGTATCAAGATGCATCGTTTCATCGCGAAAAAATCGAGAACAGAATGAATCCGTAATAATCTCGCTGTTCACGCTAAACCGCGCATCTCTCTTCGGTTTCTGTTCTGTGGAAGCCCCCCTTTTCATTTTCTCGAGAGATCACGCGTGATTGGTATTCGCAGTTATTGAAATAATAATCCCTAGCTTTTCCCCTTCGCTGTTTTTTGCGAATAAACTCGAATCTTCGAACAGTAAAATCTGAATGAATTTGAGTAATCGATTTTTATAATAATCTTGCAATGTAGAATTCCAAGTCGGAATTTTCCGACGGAATAAGTTCCGAGTTTCTAGTGCAAGTCTAAGTTCAATTGCATATTTGTGTAATCGTCAATCTGTAACATTTGAAGCAAACTGATATCTGAAAAGATTAAATCGGGGACACTACGAGTCTCTCTCGTGTTTATCCGTCCAAGAAGAAGTGAAACTTTTGGCCGTGCGAATGTGGTCGCACGTGCGGCTTCGCATGGGGGCGGCGCAGCGCTGTATGGGAAAGAGAGGGTGGCCGAGGGTGGAGAGATGTGCGTGGGAGGGAGTATCTCCCTACTTTGGTCTTTTTACCCTAGCCAGCACGAGGTGCGAGAATGGAGGACAGCCAGGTGATTCAGACGCGCATGCCACCCCGCAGAGACCGACGTTCCCGAGCTCGCGAATCCGTCACACTTCAATCCGCCTTCGAAGTACCACATAGTGCGTACCCCATCTTGGGAAGTTCCACGGGAATTACTTATTCATCAGTGTTCTAGTGTGAAGTTGTTGATTTAAAGTTGATTTAAAATTGCAACGTCAAGTGAACAATAAAATTTTGTGAAAGACAATGACAAGACACGATTAATAAATTTAAAAGTTCATCGGGAAAAGTTGTATTGCCGAAGAGAGGCAAGAATTAACTTATTTACAAAAAATTAGATTTTGAATTTTTTCGAATATTAAGATTATCCGGCCCGCATTATCCGACTAATTTAAATGTTAGAACAACTTGATGTTACTTGCTTCGAATAATTTGTATTTTTTTTGAATATCCGAAATTTCTTTGAGTTTCTTTTTTGCCATTTCCGATGGCATTGGATGTGAAAAATCCCGAATCGTTTCGTTCGATAGGATTATTGTGCGACAATCGTTGAAATCCGTTTCTTTTCGTCTAAAAAAGAAAAATAATCTTACGTACAGAGTCTTTCCAGACCTATGGACTGTCAAATCTAGAATTAATTACTTCGTCAAATGTCTGCAAAGAAGACGAGACGACCATCTTCGCCGAGACGTTTCTTTGCGCGACTTTACGGCCATTTAGAGGCGACCAAGAAAACGCAGGATGACGAGGACGAAGATTGCGCGAGGGAGAGTCTGGATTCGTCGCCGGAAATCACAGAAACCCCGCGCGAGCTTCCCGATTCGCCCGAATCGCGCAAAACTCTGCATGTAAGCATTAATTAAACGCGTTCTCTTTATTCCTTTTTTTTATATTAATTGAGAATGATCTTAATTTTCTTTTCAATATTTCTTTTTACAATCTTAAAACCTGATTTTTTTAATTACAAAAGTTCTAACTATAAGTAAATAAGGAGAGAAAGATTAATTTCAAAATTTGCGAATCTCAAAAATGCGTTATGACCTTCTCAGGCGTCACATTCCAAAGATCTTATTGAGAAAACATCGGACGACGCCGCGAAACGTAAAACGTTCGACGACAAGGAAGTGGAAAAGAATTCGGTGCTCGCGGGTGTAAGATTGCCTTTCTTGCACGGATTTTTTCCGAGAGCGCCCAGTCACCCTTTGCACCTGACACAGCTCACACATCCGTCTACGTTGCCGGCGCATCTTCATGGTCTGTCGAGCCATCACCCTATGACCGAGCATCACTTCCAAGGATTCTCCGCCTTCCGTAAGTTGTCGCCTGCTCTCTCTTTCTTGAAATTAAGCACATCGTCATATTGTGTACAAAACAAAACATCTGCAAAAATTTACACAAATGCGATTTAATTGCATTCTTGGATTTTTTGAATAATCCGAAAACAATGTGGTGCTACGCCAAATCTCTTTCGTCGTATGAAACTGAATGATACAAACGGTCTTCGTTTTAGAACAATTTCGTCTTGCTTTTGTATTGGAACAATTTTGCCGATAAAACACTAAAGCATTTCTCGCACAAAATTACGTGCATATCGCGAACTGCAGCATAGATTTTATGTAACTCTCGTGTGCGATCTTATGGCCGCGCGACCATGTTTTCGGCCAAGAAACACATTTTGTTACCGTCGCTGCGGTACGGAGATATGCACACGGAAATGCAAGCGACTGCATCTCCGCGCATTTCCAAAAGCCCGGTACTCGGACCACGCGTCCTTCTCTCGCGCGCGCTCTCTCTCTCTCTCTCTCTTTCTGTAAGCTGAGGATCGTAAGACGTCTTTGCGTTCGAATATTCGTGAATCGGTAAGTAGATTTCACGTGATGTCGCATTATGCGACGCTGCGAGCGGTGTCGGCGGACGCGACCATCGTCCAGAGCGAGAGAATATATCGAGTGAATACGTTAACAATAACAGCACGCGGCAATTATTTTGAAAAACATTACAAATTCTAAGACACACTCGCATACACTTTTTGACGATTCTCTTTTGCAACAACAAGTTTTTCTCTCATGAAAAAAATTAAGAATTTTAAGAGACGATTCACAAGATTCGATCAAATTGTACATGACGTTGTTCTGATTGCTCCAATGATTAGTTTTTAAATATTATAAGATGTAACAATTAAAAACACAAGATGAATATCTTTCTCAATAACTTCTGACGCAAATACCGTTCGGAAAAGAAAAAAAAAACGATAGTTTTTCGATCCGTTTCGATCGTACGCTACTCCGAGCAGTTTTTATACAACAGGCGGATAGTCCGAAATATTCTGGATACGGTTTTTAGCGAAAGGGGACGAATTAGCGAATTTTACTCTTCGTCTGGAAAGTTTGCCGCAACAAAAACATCGCGGGAGAGGACAAACGCACGGGCGCACACGCTCGCGCGAGTTTATCGCGCTTCGACACCTCGTCGCGATATTGTGATGAGATTACGGGATGCAGTTGGCCGCCCCTCAATACCAGAGATACACGTCGCGGTATTCCCTCAAATCAGCTCTTTCCTTCTCTATAAACGGCCCTTAAGCTCCCCGAGCCACATCGGGAAGCGCGACTCGACTCGCCGGAAAATATACTCGCCGCGTAAGTCGCTCATCCTGAATTGTACCGCGTGCTATCTGTGTAGATGTTTCAGCCGCGTAACGCACATCTTGATTTCCGGTTTTTCCTCGAAACATCCTTTTATCCGAAAGATTATTTGCACAAAGTTCATTGATCAATTAGGAATCCCCCGCTTATATTCGCTTCGCGTCAGATTGAGCGAAGCCTCGGGAAGTCTCGTCTTCCGGTGTCGCTTACCCCCATCGACGCTGCGTCCTCTAATTATTCTTTCACGTGGCGAAGATGAAATTACAGCGTTGTCTAGATTTATTTTTCACCGACTTCACTCTTCTCACCAGGTGTAAACTCCTATGCCCTAATTTTTTTTATATCTGCAACGAGTGCGTTGACATTCGTTGCGTCAGTATATAAAAAAAATATTTTAATAAAAAATATTTGACAAATTTGTAAGAAGGATTGAAAATATTCGTTCACCTTGACAGTAGCGCGCAGAAGAAGAAAAGAGGGCCGGCCGCGACGACAGAGAACAACGTTCAGCGGTGAGCAGACCCTGAGGTTGGAAGTAGAGTATCGGCGAGGAGAATACATCTCGAGGGGACGTAGGTTCGAGCTCGCTGCCTCCTTGAGGCTCACCGAGACGCAAATTAAGATCTGGTTTCAAAACAGGCGTGCCAAGGACAAAAGAATCGAGAAGGCGCAATTGGACCAGCAGTACCGGTAATTATTCGCTCAGCTTTTCTCTCTCTCTCTTTTTTTTACTTATGAAAAACATGTGTGTGCCTAATGGATATACGATAGATAATGACTCGTTAAGTGATGGAGAGGACCTCCATCTCTCTTCGTGGCTGTGCATGTTATTTTTCTCAAAGCTATTTGGACACGCGATCCTAATTCCTCCTTAGTGAAGCCGGCACGGGAAAAGCAAGAGTACCGACTATAATAGGCCGTACGGGAGCATATGGCAGTTCTCGCACGCATCTCCCGTCCCGTTGCATCCCACGCGTGATGTATCCGGACTGAATCGTTATCTTGTCAGCTCGTGATATATTGCGATTTCGATGCGGTTATTAACAAACGATCATTTGTTTCGTCAGTTGGTCTTGTAATTTGTTTTTCGGACCAGTGAAGAGGCTGAGTTTTTCTGCTCAGCTAAATTTTTTTTTTTTTTTCTAGATTTTATTTCGTGTCACATACAGAAACTTCAATGAAAATTAAACAAACATCATAAATCTAGCTTTTACTTTTCCACGTTCTCTGTGTGTCGTTCTCGTGAACGAAAAACATTTCCATCGTTCACCAAGCGTCGAAAATCGCCGTGTCAAACACGTTTTCGTCCCGAAATCAAGTTTCTCCATCCCATTACGAACAATTACCTCGTGAACACACCTTTAGCGGGGGAGAGGGTGCCGACGATTTCGTGTACCGGCGATGCGAGAGACGTCGGAACGTCCCCGGCGTCACACAAAGCCCGAAATTTATACGAGCTCCACCTTCCGCATTGCCTCGATCACAATAGCAGACGTAATCCTACTTAAGGCTATTTAGCGGCGTATCGCATCGAGAATCACCCTCTCAGTCGAACCGCAGTCGAGCGTCGCTCTCGAGGTCCGCCGAATCCCGTCGCTCTTCCCCCTTTTTTTCTCTCTCTCTCTCTTTACTGTCATCTTTGCTCCAAGGGTGGCCCCAATGTTATTCAGTCGATATGCACCTGACGCTCGATAAACCCACGGATAAACGACGGATAAATGCACTCGCCGTGCTAACCGCGAGATTTTCTCATCCACTTGTCGCAACCCCCTACATATCACCGAGACACACCAGTTTGTGATCTTTGCTATCTCTGTTTTCTCCGCTGTACACATCGTTTATAGGATATCCGAGGAAATTCTGGAACGCGTAAGGAGATAAAACTTTATTTTCCGATTAATTTCAAGCTGATAAATTTGTTTCGATCAACTTTCAAGATCTGTCAAAAAAATATTGAAAAAAAAAAAAAAAAAAAAAAAATCGCAATAACAGTCTTCATTTAACCGATATTACAAAGAAACGAGCAAAGAGGAAAAGAGATAATGCACGCAATCCGCAGTTTAACTAACGATTCTGTTATCCTCCCCTAATGTGTTTCTCTCCAAATAAAAGCCTTTACTTACAGAGCCAAATATACAGATCACGCTGATTACGCTCTCATCACAGTCTTTTCAGAAGTGCTTTTTTTGCCAGCATAAGTAACTTTTCCTCTATTTCTACAAAATATATTTTAACTGTTCAAAAAAAATAGTAATTAAATCTCGTTCGCAAATTTGTCTAAAGTTTAATTATTACGTTTCTCGTTTTTTGTAGAAATTTTGCCGTTTCAAACGGTTTGGTGAATCTGCCGCTTTACAACGCAGCGGGATTCTGCGGCCTCTGCTTGTACAAGGATAACTACGGGTCGATGACTAACCACACTTGCGTATCCGGCAATTCCATCATTGCCGACTCGTCCTCGAAAGAACAGCCGCGTTACAGCAGCAGCGGAAGCGAGACGTCCGACAATCCATCGAATCTCGTGTCTACGATTTAATTATATGTAAATCTTAACGCGATGTCTCTATGTTTATTTAGTGTGCGTTACCGACACACAATACGTCTTTGTTATGATCTTCCATAATTAAATGTTTGACATCTGCAAAGAAAAAGCGATAGATCTCTTCGAAAAAAAACTTCCATCTCTTGAGAATTAACGAGTTTTCACGAAACAAATGTTAGTTTAAAATAAATTATCTATTGTAAAAGTAGTTTAATTTGTACGAACACTTACCTACTTTTGTGATTTCTTGCTTCTTATTAGCAAGCTTGATATAAAATCCAATAATAAACAATTGAATCGAATGATATGAAGTGTCAAGACAAATTGCCACCGAAAGAGTCAATCCAATTACGATAAATCACAATAGTAATGTAGTTACACAGTATGTACATGTAGTTGCGTCATTATTTATATGATAATTATAATAAAGGGCAATATATTTAATTGCGTATGGCTCATTTGTAATTAATACTTTGTGTTAAAATAAGAGGAGAATATACAAAACTGCAAAACACACAAACTTTACAAATTTTTTATATATTGATTTATCCTTTTATCCACACCGTTAGATTTTTTTTATAATCTTTATTATATACGTAATTATTGCTTTTGACTTAAATAATTTCTAGATGGATAAAAGTGCAGTTTGCAGTTGTGTATTTTTTTTGTAATGGGAGGGAGATGAAATGAGAAAAACTTCTTGTAGAAAGAAGACTAGAAAAAAGTTTATTATATAAGATCAGTTACACGCACAGCCAAAAATACACAGCTCGATAGATTTTAAGATCTTCTGAACAGATTTCGAACTTCTACAGCTTAATCTTTCGACTCTTTCAAAATTGTTCTGAGTAAACTAACATATTCCTGGTGTTTTAACCAATATTTCTCTTAGTTGATTTATAAGAAAATTTGTAGACTACTTTTTCAAAATGCTTTTAATTACATTCTAAACTTTAAAGATTCTGATCTCTCTGGTTTACCTATTTTCTAAAAACTTTCTTCATCTTTTGCTTTGTTTTCGATACCTAAAATATTTCTCTTAGAAAAATATTTGTAATTTTTTTAAAATTTCTAAAATCTATATATATATATATATATATGTATAAATCTTTAAAATAAAAAACTATTCAATCTCGAAATATATGCGACCCAGGAAATATTCATTAGTGCGTGTGAATAATAACTTATTACTTGAACTTACCTCAGTCGGCGACCTTTTAGAGTCGGAAGGATGACGGCAGAGACCTCGCGCTCTTCAAGTACCAGCCCAAACGGTAAACCAGAAATTAATGCAAACGAAAGACAACAATTAATACAGTGAAATTAAAGATTTCATTAACGCCCTGCCTGCTCCGAGCAAGAGAACTTAAATGAACAAAGTATGACAAAGCCTATCATCATCTTTATCATCGTCCTTCTCGCTATTGTGTTTTATTAAAAAGTTAGTGGTTTTTTTATACGATATTTAAGAATCTTAATCAAATCGTTGAAGTCTTAGCATTGTCGCCGTGAGGAAATTCTTGTACGACTGCGATTGTCAAATTCCTTGCAAAATCTCCAAATTTTTACGAAGAACCTTGGGGCACCGAAGATTGTACAATACATAAAAAAGAAAAGCACAAGACTTCTTGTGTGCACGTAAACACTGGTGAAGAAATATAATAAAAAGAGAAATATGTAAAAACAACAACGATGCAACAACGATATACAAACAAAATGTGCTTCCCGTTTAAGTTTAAAGCTCTTCTGCGATAGAAAGATGAATCACAACTTACACGTATTATAAACTAACGAAAAAACTTAACATATGAATTTAACAACTAAGATACTTGTTTTCTACTTGTAATGAATCCAACTTCTATCGATTCATCAAACTTTCGCAAATGTTTTGTAAACAACTCTGGTATATATGGTACACTAGATGCAACGTAGTCGCCGAGAGACACTGTAAAACAACACTGTAACATCATGCACACACGTTTTGCCATTTAGTATCCTATAGATATATACTTATATTACATATATATGTCTAAGCAAATGAGTCGAAATTTTCCTACCTGTATGATTGCATAACAGAGGCTAGAGCAAAAAGCCTAGCAAACACTAGTCCTGTCTCCTGAGAATCCTTCTCTGTTTTTCTTTTTCATTTCTTTTCTCTTTTTCATTTATTCTTTTTCTCTGCTACCTGCCTGCCTCCTAGCTTCTTCCTGGCTCTTAAGCTGCTAATCTTCATCACTAAGGCCCGAACTGCACTAGTCTAACTAGATGTTATTCTAGTACTTTCAATGTCGCTCTAAAGTCTATCTCTAAAGATGAAGAGCTGACTAAGGAATGAAAGGATCAATTGGATTTGAGGATCGTACCTCGAATACTTGTGAACCAAATCTTCAGACATAGTCAGCTATAAATTAATTAGTTAATTCTAGATTGTTGATATGTAATAAGATATCTGGTGTAGTAAAAATATCTAATGTCAAACCTTATCTATCATTATCAAGAAATTTTATCTATAAAAAAAATTTAACATTTATTCTTAAATTTTTTCAAAACAAATAATTTAATCAAGTTGTATTTAAAATATTACATTTTAACTCAAGAATTTTTAAGACTATTGGCTTTGAGAAATTTGAATGATCTCAACCTTCCTTAAATCACGAAACATTTTGAAACTGTTCCGTACTTACGACGATCTCAAAATTTTTTAAGTACGTCGCAAGGGAGTGGAGGAGTTTTTTCGGAAAAAAATCTCATGAGTCTCAGTCACAGAGACTCATTGCTATGAAAAGAACTACAGAAAACTAGGATTGGGGTTTCGTTGTGTACAAATAATTTAATACTGCGGGTACACAATTAAACATTGACGTGCCCCGAATTATCGGTGGCACTTTTTTCACGAACTACAAAGTCGAAGATACATCTATTCCTTTTTATCATTTTATCTAACGTACATCTATAAGTTTTTCTTCTTTCCAAAGTGTACAAATATCTGCTTTGCTAATGATCACCACGAATATTTTTATCATGCAATTTGAAGAAAGCATGGATTTGAAAACTTATACAATACTATATATTTAAATGTGTGATAATAAAATATTATTTTTTTTCTAATTGAATATTCTTTTTAATTGAATATAGAAAAAAAATTCTTTGCGAAAGTGCACGAAAAAAATATTCTGGCAGATAACCTTAGGTGTTTTTATTTAATGTTTTTTGTCCTCTCGCAATTATTTTTTAAACTGATCTTACAGCCTACCAACCCCACGTCATAAAATTAAGATATAATGAAGAAATGAATTTATGTTCATTTCGCTGACTACTCTTAACCAAGATAATTGTCCCAGCAGTGAAGTCATGTGTCCTAATAATAAATCAATTTTGTTTTAAATACACTTTTAGAGGAAAAAAAATTGTTTTTTTTTTCTATTTAATAATTATAATTAGCAAAATTACGCAATGTTTTATATATGTATATATATATAAATAATTTTTATAAGTTTTATTTTCTGTATAATATTAATAAAATTTAAAATAAAAGTGACTTATCACTGAGACGTGACTTGTTACTGAACGCTTACTTTATAAAGCAGTTACTCTTAGTTCCTATTACAAACTACTCCTATTTAATTCCTAAAAATCTCTGATGAGAAAAATCGTCTGTTGCTGCCGTTTATACACACACACAAACACTCTCTTGTACGTGTACGCATTCCTGCCAGAATATAATTTTATCTTGGTACAAACGATTTTTTTCCTATCTGGTCAAATTATACGCAGCTCCTAATGAAACATGTGCAAATATATTTGAGGAATAAACGAAAGTTGTTACAATGATTGAAAAAGTGGAGAAGGTAGACGTTGAATAAAAATTAAAAAAGGTTAACAAAAAATGTAAGATTCTCTCTTTCTTTTTCTCCCTCTTGTTCTCTCTCACTGTGAGCTAACAGATGACTTTTTTCTGTTTTTCTGTCCTGTTTCCTGATTGTCCTGCCTGACTGATTCTGAGTTTCTGCCTGTTCGTTGTCTTGTCTCTCTAGCCTGATAGCCTGCCTGCCTGCTCCAATACTAAATAGTACAGAAGTACTATGGCGATTAGAAGACAAGTAGGAGTAGTAGCTTCACCTGAGGTTCAAAAGTCAAGAAATCTGTTAGTCAGGTTTTCTGATCTGTGTTAAAAGACCAGTCGGGTCGCGACCAAGGAATTCCCGAATCTTTGGATCTTTTGAAGGCTTTGGATTTGTAAATTTATTGACATTTCCTGAGTTCCTACGTATTCTAAACTCTTTGTCATTTCATATCAATTAAATAATTCATAACGTAAAAAAATCTTTTTTTTCTGTTTAAAGAGTTCCTAATTAATCCTTGAAATTTTTAATCTTACATGGAACTGATATTTTGCCTAATAAAAAGCTGCGAGTTTCCAAACTCAATTAATCTATTGCTAACATTTAAAAATGTTCTGCCGAAGTGTTAAAATATCAGACGTAATCTAATCTGATGTATGTATATAGAAGAACCAATTTCCTTCCCCCTTTCTAATCTTTATAACCTTTACTCAAATCCTCGGTGCTTCATATCCTGAGATTCTTGTATCCTTGACCCTGTAGACCCTTAGAGGTTCTAATATACAAATATGAATCATTGAGAACACTTGTACTAAGTAAAACTTTTTTGAAAAAAAGTCCTCCTTACCACAGAATCTATCATCTTGTTTATATATGTATCATCTTGTTTATATACGTATATATTAGAATAAGATAAAAATACTATATATACACTTCATTATGTTAGAAAAAATATAAACTATAAGAAGTAGAAACAGACAACTATCTATTGATGCTATTTATACCTAAACTACTGTTTCTTATTCACTCTATGTGTCTGACTTTGCTCGGAAATATGTTGATTGCAGAAAAAGAAGAAAAACGCCATTTGATCAATCTCTGCTAAGTTATTGGGCTAATTCTAACTATGATAAAGTAATTATATAACAAGTACGAAAATTCAACAATCGCTAGATGTGTAACTTGTAACTGCATTTCATTTGTTTTACAGCTTGTTGCAAACAAGCATCATAATAAGAAGACAATCGTTATGTTCTTTAAAATTTGGGTGTTGAATTATGTTCACAAGTTATCAATGGACCATGATGTTGAACATTTTCAAATTCTTCAGAAACTAAATAATCTGCGGTCGAATAAACTCGCAAGACAAGATTCCACGAGAAATTATATTCAAATTATTTTAAAATTTTACAGTCGATATGAGTTTATGTAAACGTATACGAAATACAGAGAATAAGTAAATAATAATGAAATTATCATATTTTGCTTACCAGTGAGAGCGAAATTAACTGTGTTTGCGCAGCCTAATATCTTCTACCGCTGCCTCCACCGCCGCCGCCGCCGCCACCCATGTTTCCACCTCCCAGAGAATTGCCGCCGTAACCGCCTTGGTTCCCATATCCACCGCCGCCACCTGAATTGCCGCCACCCATGGGTCCTGTGACATTTCAACAAACAAAAAGTTGGTAAAACTGACTCGTGTTTAAACTGCGTAATTCAAAAGAAAAAGAGCTAGCCTTGTCCACCGAAGGGAGGCAGCCATCTCGAGTCTCCGGACTGTCGGCCACTAGGACCTGAATTAATACCGTAGGGTGCTGGTCTGCCACCCGAGTTAAAGTTGTTGCGCACCGGGCCACCTCCGTAACCTTGCTGATAACCACCACCAAAATTGTCGTTGCTCCAGTTACCGCCGCTGTTGTAACCACCCTGGCCACCTTGATTCCAGCCTCCTCCTTTATGATCAACAGATTCTTTTTTTAAACATCGCTATTGTAGACTTCTATTTATATGTGAATCTTTACCTTGATTCTGATTTTCCCATGGTCCGTTACCTCCCCAACCTCCCTGATTACCTCCGCCGTAGCCACCTTGATTGCCACTATTATTCCAATCACCGCCACCGCCGCCGCTACCACGTCCACCCCAGTTACCGCCACCTTGATTGCCGCCACGTGGTCCCCTGCCTACTCCTTGTCCACCGCGATTGCCACCGCCGCCGCCACCACCACCTCCGGATGCTGACGCCATCTCTGCACGACTCAAAGCCTGTAATAATAGTTATTTCATTGATAAAAACATTTCTCTATCAGCAACACATTTTTAAGAAACTGTTTACCTACTTTTTTCACATCAACATGCTTGCCGCGAATCTGGTGATTACGCTGGAGACAGATTTTATCAACAGGGTCGTAGTCATCGAATTCAACGAACCCAAACCCACGCTTCTTTCCGGTTTCTTTGTCGGTTACTATACTAATCGAATTAATGCTGCCGTAACTCTGGAAGTATTGTCTAAGATCTTCTTCCTCATGATCGTCCTTTAAGCCACCTACAAAGAGTTTTTTCACTGTAGCACCAGCTTCTGGACGACCAATTTCTTGTCTGGGAACTGCTCTCTTTGGTTCTACTACTCTGCCATCTACCCTGTGAGGTCTGTAAAAAAAATATTACAAGATGAGAGCTCAAAATATGTATTAAAATTTTGTCTAATTATGTTACTTTTGTCAATTTTGTTATCACTGCTCATAAAAAAGATGTATTTACCTGGCATTCTGAGCATCATCCACCATGTGAGCTCGTGAATATGTAATAAAACCAAATCCTCGAGATCGTTTTGTCTTGGGATCTTTCATAACGACTACGTCTACAATTTCTCCCCATTGTTCGAAATGTTTTTTAAGAGAGTCATCTGTAGTCCTATAATCCAAGCCGCCTATGAACAGCTTTCTAACATGTTCAGGCTCATTTTTGCCATCCTAAAATTGTAATTATGTAATTTGTATTATATAAACATTTTAAATTATATGTACTAAATAAAAGTTTTTTCTTAATTATGTATCAAAACTAATTTTAAATTAACGAAACTATTGTGTATTTGATAACATATATTATGTTTCATATTTTCGAGCGTCTAACAATAGATGTAAATGTTGAGAAACTAAGTTTCTTCAAAATGGCGTCTTTTGTACGTATCTCATAACCTGAACACAGATAATTGACATCCACCAATCAATATACTTGCGGTTAATCGGTGTTAATGTTATGTTTATTTACCATATTTAATTACTGTATAATCCTGGCGTCGTGTTTACTAATTAAATTTTAATTGTTGAATTATTTATATCGAAAGAAACCGCGATCACCACCGCGCGTGTTGACGTTTCTTCAGTTATTAAACAATTGCTAAACGCAGAAAGTTTTGTTCCGAAATGTCGATGGCACCACGCACGATTGAAAAGTTACACATTATGCAAGTATACGTGGTGATATGAGAATGATAAGAGGCACCCTCGTTGTAACTATATATTTATAATATCGATTCGACGCATCGCAATTACTCACATCATGTTCCATTTTCACCATTTTGAAAGACCTGAAGAGTCGCGGATCCTCACAATAAAATGGAAACACAACTTTGGACGAGGAACACTCGAGAAAACGCTAAAACAACTTGACAAAGATTACTGTTGACGAACCACAATGCAAAGGACTGATACCCCAATCGATTCCAGCCAATTCCGGTTCCTTTATTCCCTGTACACACTTTTGTGAACCCCGTGAAGTCTACCGCGCAACTACCCTGATCAAAGTCAACCCAACACCACTCGAGTCGGTGGTCCGAACGAAAGTTCCTAGAATCATATTAAAAAATCGCGGGAATTGACCAATTGTCGATTGCAGTTAGCCGGTTTGACAAACGCGATCGGTCAGTTCCCTCGTGAAACTGACCCTTAGCCAATCGTCAGATTCGAGCGGTTCATGAAAACATAAGTATCAGCCTTGAAATCTAGTCAATTTTCAGTTTGGGGAATCATCTTGAATGTTCAGCGATTTGCTCATCACTGCTTCACATACATATTCTTCGGCTATTGTTCGATTATACTCCGATTCTGTCAAAATCACTTCACTCTTAACTCAACCCATCCCAAAACAGATGTCCTTCGATATGGTTGTCCGAGAAATGTTACTATGCTGCACGCACTCATAGCACAGAAAAAGAAAAAGTATTGAAATTTTTCGAAGGTTAAGAAAATTCGCCAAGATGAATAACACAAAAGAGGAGGACGATCCCGTTGTTAAACAGGTTTGTATTGAACTCCTCAAAAACTTGCCAATATTACAATTCTATTTGACTCCAACATAACCTCGTTACTGATTGGAATTAGGTTAGAATCCGGTGTCTTCTAGACACGTGGTCGAAACAATTGACGTCTTGTGTTCATGAAATTCTTTTTCGTGAAACAAGTTAACGTTTTCAGAGATGCGTATTTGAATAAATTTCGAAGACAATTGTTATTTATTATATTTTATACTTATTGTATATGTACTTTATTTATTACTTGTTTTACTGTTTACATTATTGTGTTTATTTGTTTTGTTTATTTGTGTTCGAGTGGCATTATAATAAGTGACAAGAAAAATTGGACTTTGACATAAGATTGACAAGATTGATTCGACAATTACTTTTTTTTCAGATACCAGTGTTTCTATCCCAAATGTTAGCAGATAAATTATTTATTCTTCAATATCCTGCATATTCCAAAGTTGGCTGTGAGAATACCACTTTTTTGAAAACTTCTATCAAACCAGAAAGTCAAAAGATTCAAATGGAACTTGGGATTGACACAGCAAACCAAAACTATGACACATTTATAGGAAAAGACTTTGCTCACTATGCTGACAAATCCAAAGGAAATGATGATAATAGTGAAAAACTATTTGATAGGTAAGCAGACACATATGTGCCTATATGTGTATAACAATATAGGCATTAATGCATTAAAACATGAGGTTGTACTTTTTTTATTGTTAAGATACTAAGATAGTATTGATGCAATTTCATATAAAGGCTTACATATGCCTGCTTGTATATAATATAGAGAAGAAATCAGTAAAATCCACTGCTTTTTGTTTATTTAGTGGTACGATGGACAAAATTAAGCTGACTTCATATCCGGCAGTGCAAGATTGCTCACATTTCGCCGTAGGAATATTTCAAGATGGAGAATTGCACATCACACCGTTAAAAGGAATGCTGAATATGAAATTGGAGTGTGATTATTTGGATGAGAAAGACAAGCGTGCCAAGGACACATCAAAGAATACGGAAGGTAATGAAGATTTATAAAAGTAATGATATTTAATCTTTTTGTAAGAAAAATTAAGAAAGAAAAAGTAATTCTTTTATTTACACTGCGCTATTTAATAATAAAATTTGTAAAAAAGAACTCAAATTCTTTTGTTAACAAACGCAGATGACGACGAGGACGAGGAGAGTGTCTCGCCGGTGAAGATAAAATTCTCCAGGCACCTACCGGAGAGTTTAAAGAAGTCGCAGGAACAATCTTTTCATCATAATTCTGAGAAAAGCCAGAAAGAGCGCTGGATACACACAAAGTACATAACAGCTTACGACGATCAGGCCGATGTATGAACTCGATAAATTCTTAGGAAGAAAATAAGATAATTGATAGTCGTGCGGTGTGTAACGTTGCTTTATGTTTGATTTTACAGTTAACACGAATGGAGTTGTTCTGTCAGTCAGCTGAGGAGTCAGTTAACGCCCTGAACTTGAGGGAAAAGAATTATTTGGATTTGATGACGCCTCAGTTCATGAAAACTTCTGATTCGCGACCCATTCCAGAGAACGATATAGATTTTCATTCCTTCGCGACTTTGCCTTTGCTGGACCAAATCAGAATAATCATGAAACACGGTGACTTATTTTAAGATTTTTTGAAGAAAGAACACAATGACAAGGAACATAATTGCTTGTTATTCTTTATTTATACTTTTGTATTTATATTTGAACTTATGTATGTTTATTTGTAATTATGTACTTACATTTTTATTTATATATTTTAGTTTTTTTAATTTTTTTTATTTTAATTAGCATATTTGATAATTTTCGATAAAAAAAAAAAAAAGTTGGGTTTTTCTTCACACGTAAAGTAAGTATTTAAGATAAGTATTTAATGGAAAGTAATTTCTTTGCTTGCAGTGAAGGTTGTAGTTTTCAGCAAGCTGCGCGCCATTTTATCGCCGGAACACGACATTGCGACGGTGCTTAAGTATTTGCAGCAAGTAGCTGTGCTCGTGCAAGGCAACTGGGTCGTAAACAGCGAACTGCTTTATCCCAAAGACCACTCCTCGCAGGGGGGTATTTCCGAACTTATGTGCAAGGCTCGCGATTACATTGTGAGTATATTCAATTCTTTCGAAAGCTGACAATGGTTCTTTCGTGCAATTTTGTTTTTCAGTTATTGTCGTTCACCGAACAACAGTTTCTTAACCGTAAAACAATTTCCTCCGTCATAAAATTGGCGCCAGAGGATATAGATGAGATTTTCATGGATATCGGGACGTTGGATCCGCAGGAAAAGGGTTGGCGACTGAAAGAGCCGCCCAATTGGAACTTCTGCAACAGGTATAATCGTCAGATGATTTCGAGGATTCTTTAAAGGCCTCTGTTTAAGCCACTATTCATTTTTTATGTGGCTTGTTTCTGTCGCTCAGATATCCCGAGATCGCCCAGCGGCAGGAATTGTTCTGGGACGCGAAGAGGAAGTACTTGCGCGAGATGATGGAGGCGCAGAACCAGCCTCCGCCGCGTCAACGCCGAAAGTCGAATCGGGAATCGGTGGGCTCGGAGAACGAGGAGAGAAACGTCGGTCGCGGTCGGAAGTCGCTCAGAGATTCGTCTCTGTCGGATGACGGCGCGACCGAACCGGTTAAACACAAAAAGAGCAGTCGTTCCAGAAAGGTGTCGGAGACCGCCACGTGACCAAAACTCAACACGTTGAAATAGTTCGATTTTTAAAAGAACTTTCCTCATTCACCACTAGTCGTCAGAACACCGACGAGTCGCAAGATTTCTTCGCGATACTACTACCGTAGACCACGCCCGCCAATTGATCGAAAGGTGTGTACTCGAAGCTTAAATACCCGTGTTTCATCTGTAATGATGTGTATTTGCTGCGTATATATAAATATATAATGTTATATATCTAAGAATAAGAGAGAGAGACATCCACGCGTTTTGATTTTTAATTTATTTATTTTTAAAATGGTCGAAGTTGTGTCTTTTTTGTCTGATTTAACGATTATGTATTTATATTCTTGTATATAACATTATATGTGTATATATATTGACGCATAAATCGTGATATATATAGCACATTTCTCATTCATTGAGAAATTAATCACACTACTCTGCTCACATCGTTCGCAGCACGGTTTACGCTTCTCAAACGACTGATTCTTTTTTACGTACTACTAATTGTTATTAATATTCCAATGATTTAAGTAGAACTGTACGAACAATTGTAGAAATAGTGAAATATTGAATTTTGGTCATAAGTCTGTGTTTATTTGTTCTCTTGTATGTAAATGATTAATTATATATTATCATAATAAACAAAATCTACGAACTACGTGTTTTTTTTTTTTTTTATTATTGATCTAGTTTTTATCTCCGTTATTTCGCGCTTCTCCTCTCTCCCTCCCACCTGCGAGAACAAGCAGCTGACGTCTGAAATATATTCGTCAGAAATCAATATGCATCTCATCGGATTATTTTCTTTTCCCAAATTATTTGCGAAGTAGTCTTTAATATACACTCGGTCGAGCGAAGTGAAGCAAAACCTTTGCCGCAAGCGAAAGTGCTTGATTTCACGTCTGATCGATATTTTTAACGGACGGTAATTGATGATGAGATTTTAGATAGAAAAATGTACTCTCTGCGGCGAGAAACGACATCTTGCGCTGTTAGTTTTTTTTATTGATATTTTTATAAATATTTTTTATACGTATAAAAGTATTTTATTTCTTTTTAATTGGTTTTTTACGCAAAACTTTACGCAACTAAAGATATTTTTCTTTAAAAAAGAATTCTATTTAATTATTGGCTTGTGAATTCCATTTGTGTGCGAAATAAAAATCTCTTGGAAATATACATACATCTTGCATACAGGTTTTCCAACACTCGGTTTGTTCGAGTCAATGACATGCCTCATTTACGCAACATGTATGCATGCAAATGAGTTTAATCGGCGAATGAAAAAATTTGCGCTCGTGCCACGCTAGAGTTCCGCATTTTCTATTCTATAAATTGAGATCAAATTCTATTGCATAAACAGACGTTGTAACATTACTGGCTACCGATGTCGTTACGTAGTTATTATTTTGATCTTTTACTTTGATAATATGCAACTGTGTTGTATTTTCTATTTCGTGTCTTTTTTTTTGTGTGTGTTATAGTTTTTCTGTCTTTCTTCGAACTAATTTTAATATTTGACTGTGAATAAAATTACGTAACCGCCATCACCGACGAAAGGAAGATCAAGGACGAGCTGTTGACCGAGACCGCGAAGTCGATTACTTCATTCTGGCTTGCATCGTAACATACCGATGCATAACGAATTCGACTCTGTCTGTCGACAGTCGCACGAACCGTCGTTGCTCGTGAGCTTGTGTGCTTTCTCTCAACATTTTGCACAATAATTTTTATATAACGCATTTTTTATAGTGCATTATTGAAAAATGATAATTTGTGGTATTTCGAACAGGCAGCAACTGTGCGCAGGAAGTATCCCCCGAGAGATGCGAATCTTCAGAAACGTGGGAAAACCCTTCGCGCGATCAACTCCCTTCTCTTCTCCGTCTTCTGTTTTTCCAGCCGAATTTCCGGTTAACAAGGGCGTAACGGAGGTCGAAGAAACTTTCTCCGTCAGACCCAAACGCTCGGTGAAAGTGTTTCTTACACGCGTCCATGCGTGTACAACGCCGATGAATGTCCGCTTCTCTGTCGGGGAATTGTTCCCCGAAAGAAATAACATCGGACACTTCGAGGAAATATTATTCGTCGATTGTTGGCTATTATTGCTGTCCGAAATCTATTAGTTTTTATTTTGTTTTGGTATGTTTTTTCTCTTTTGTGTCTAAAATGCTCTGTAACAGAAGAACAAGATAAAGACAAACTCAAGAGATTTTTCTCAGGCGCTTGAAGCAAACAAGGTAATTAAAATAAAATACAAATTAAATCGAACATTTGTACTCTCATCGCATAATGCGTGCAAACTCTTAGAAAAGGAGGGAAATCAGAGTGAATTACTTTCCAGACGGATAATTGTATGTGCGTTCGTTTTTGATACGATCGGAACAAATTGTACAAAGCGTGTCAGTGGTGAGTTTCTCCGTGGGTGGAGAACCGCGACTTTCAATCTCGTTCTCCCGTTGAATTCAACGCACTGCTTGGCGGCCAATTTATTGAAATTTTATGGAAGCGGATCGTACTTTCTTTCGTTTCAGACGAAGGTCACTCTTTTCACCGGACGAACGTGACAAGTCGCCCCAGCGCGCATATATGACGGAATCGACGAATGTGTAACAGCAAGTCCGCTTCGACATAAATGATGCATTTTTTTTCTTTTTATTTTCCGCCTAACGAACTCCGAGAGTGAAACTTTCGATAAAAAAAAAAAGAAAAACCACCTTGCGATCTCAGATAAATCCGCACAACGCAGAAAACAAAAGACTGGTTATGTTACAACATTTTGCACAAACGAGGAAGTAAAACTTTAAGTTGGGCGGCGCGGTGAGAAAGTCACGTCACCCAACCGGCGTATAAAATTTTAATCGAGACGTAACGCTTGAACGATGGTATGCTGATTCCCAAGTGACAAGTGCCACAACGCAATAAAGAGGGAGAAAATCGAATATCTGTTACATAACAAACGCGAAAATCTAGTTGCTTTTATCCGCGTAAAAATGGCATCTCTTTTCAAATAAAAGATCTTAATATCCAGCGAATTTATTTTTCACATAAATTCGAAATCGACCTTTCACCGAAAATGTCGGCAAGATATCGGTAATATATTATTTATGGAAGTAGTGCAAAATTACATCTCGGAACACTACGTTCAATATCTTAACTGATTTAAAAGATTAAAAATAAATGTAAAAAAGTAAATTTTTTAAAGAAAATTTACTACTTTTACATTTACTATTTTTACATCTTTGT
This sequence comes from Pseudomyrmex pallidus, assembly GCA_014825455.1. Classification (NCBI taxonomy): domain Eukaryota; kingdom Metazoa; phylum Arthropoda; class Insecta; order Hymenoptera; family Formicidae; genus Pseudomyrmex; species Pseudomyrmex pallidus. Next base: position 80,544 of record QVNV01009241.1, read on the forward strand.
ACATTTATTATTTGTACACTGATATAAAAGAATATTTCCCGAGTATCACTGGCGTGTGTCCTAACTATAATCAATTGAGTTATTTCGCGGCAGTCTGGGTCACATCGCCGATTGGCGCCGATAATTGTCCCTTCTCTTGCTGAACATTCCTTATTCCCCTCGACACGCGAGAGGGGCGAGGACATACTTAAGCCGCTAAGTACCTATCCGATTATGTCATTCCCCGTATGCCGATATAAAGTAATTGTCTCATTCGTTCGTTCCCGGCCGATAGCTGTTGACTGGAATTTACCTCGCACGCTCCAATGCGAACATCTTAAATTCACGAGTGACATTTGACGATTTTCGCAACTTTCTGACATGTCATTTCAAATTTCGCATTCCAGACGTCGATTGTTCGTCGCCCAGAGTTGTTCCTTCGCACGTTTCTACTTTTGCAATAGCTTCGAGAGCGAAAATCGCGACACTTTCAAATGAGGAAAGTGAAACATCGCAGATGAATTCGCCGAAAGAAAAGAGGGATTATGAATTTCGATTATGAAGCTCGAGATTTCACCGGTTTTTTTTTTTTTTTTAATGAGGATGACTTTTTTATCGATGCTTCTTTTTCATTCCCGGAACATAATGACAAGACGAGTTATTCTTGTCTTATATTTTATCTTCAAAAACTGTTTTTATCTAATAATACATTTTTATCTCTAATTTTATCTTTATCGTTACCTTCTGTATTTGATTGTAGTTTTGCGAGAATGATTGAATAGTGGAAAGTGAAGAGAAACGGCGCGAAAAGAGGGCGTGATTATCTATTTCCTTCCTTCCTTCCTTCCTTCCGGCGAATCCGCTGTTTAATCTTCCGGAATGATCGACATCGGATTTAATTGCATTGTTCTCCACGCTAAATTATGCATTCCACCTATCCAAGATTTTGCGTTTAATCAGCACACGATCTTCATTCCACATGCTCTACAAGAGATACATATCAGAGGTACATCCCACTTCCTCGAAAATCACGGATCTGCAATTACACGCTTTCCGGAATTTCGCTGTGAAAACCTGTGAACGCGGGGATGGAAAACCTGTTCTGAATAATAACACATGATAGACGCACGAGAGATTCAAATAATCACGCGTTGAAGATGCCGATATTGATAAACTGTGAAACCTATCCAGAAAAGAAATTACTTATTTAATTAATAAAATAAGATAATTACATACGTTGGGCGTGCGCATTTAATTCACTGTGATTAAAATACTCTTTGCCAAGGACTCTCGAACAGGTGCATCTTGCAATAGGAACCACACAGCGGTGCAATTGCAAAGAGGTCTCCCACTACTTTAAGGAGGACCGAATCCACTTCATCTGGTGGAGGCAACTTTCAGCGGGATACGCTATATAAGAGAGTGACATGTCGGCCGGCCAAGATAAAGCGCGTGTGTTGATCTCCTACGGTGTTTTACTCGTCCTGACGAACTGTCCTGTCCCCGCTACCTTCGTCGCCGACAGGTAAGTGGGTTTTTTGAATCAGTGAAACTTCAATACCAAGTGAAGTGCGTCCTGAGAGACCTGAAAAGCATTTTGGATTTTTTCGAGTTGTCGATATTTAAGCATGATGTGTTTTTTACACTATATTTTGTGTGTGTTCATTGTTAAAATATTTAATATACGTTTTTTGTTACATCGGTTTTGTTCATTGTCATGTAATATAATTGCCAATTAATTGTCAGTATTCCAGGTAATATGTTTAGATCACTTTAGCAAAATAAATTATCGCGCAAAATGTAATTGTAATTATTAATCGTATAGTATCAAACAATTTGAATACTCTTCTAGTTTTTATAAATGAATTTCTTTAAATATTAAAATCTGAATCTTGTTATAAGTAAAAATTAAGATATTATTTTTGTATTTGCTAAAGCTCTAAAATATTATCTCACAGATAGAAAATAATTGTTATTTCTTGTTCTTCTTTCTCATCAAGTTTTCTTCAAAGCTCAATATCTTTTATTGCGCATGAAAATTTAGATAAGAATGCGATCGCGATTATTTAGGGTCAACGACTGCGAACTAACGACAAACGCGCGACGTGAATGTTTTTCTTCTTATCTCGCAACGAAATAATTTCGCGGTGCACCGAAACCAGTTTTCGCTGTTTGCTCGCTAGGCACGTGTTATAATTCCTGTGTTCTGCCATGCGTGGAACATGCCAAGTTAATTTCATATAAAGTTCTCGGGGTTACAACGCACGGCGCGCTCCCGGAAACCCCCTTTCGATTTATGGACTTCGGTTTCTGGCGCGAAACAATATTACCGTCGAGGAGAAAGTACTTCTGCAACTCGCAATTATACGTGTTCGAATTCCCCATTTTTTTTTTTTTTTTCACATGTTAGCGGAGATTGGAATTAAAGCGTTGCAAAAAATTTTCTCTAAACTTTTTCTAAAAGCACGCGAAAGTAAAATTGACTCAGATCAGATAATCTTAAATTTCATTGCGTTCACCGCACATAGTCAACGACCTTGATACACAATATCTGTGTCGTTCGTTCCTTTTCGCTTTCTTAGGCTTTTAATTGCTTTTATTGCCATTCTTCTATTTTTATTATCGGCGTGTTGCTTAAAAACGCATTGGTTCGACGTAAATGTTTTTCTTTTCCCGTGAGAAAAATCGAGAGTGATTAATTGTGTAACATCATACAAGACTGATCTGTCGTGCTCCGTACCGAATTCTATAAGAGCACGTTGCCCGGCGGCGCAATTGCTCCATATTTCCTCAAACCAACCGGTTTGACTCGTGTGCGAGTTACGCATATTATACTACACCAGCCGCCTCCCTAAAGTCGCCCAACAACTATCTCTTTTTCGATTATGCAATATATATTGCTTTCTTTGAGCGGCAGACGGGAAGTCTTAGAGTTGCCCCGCGAGGAAAACGCCCTTCTCGAACGAGAATATGTACGAGACGCGCAGAATCACACACATTTGTAATCGAATTATAAATGTCAATAGGTAATTATTAGCGCGCTCACTGCGCGAGCGATCTTTTTTTTTTTTTTTTTTTTTTTTTTTTTTTTTTAAATTATGCAAAAACGATCATCTTTTATGCGTGAAATCGGTCGCTCGATCTGTCGCAACGCGATTAAATTTAAGATCTAGAATGGTCCGGTGCAAACAACAGACATATCAGATAGACTTCTACGATTATTTGCAAAACGTGGAGAGACCGTGACTTTGATCAGATTATGTAAAAATTTCCGCCTCACGATCTTTGCGTCGATCGTTTGTACACATCATTCCCATGGGAAAAGACCTGAGATGAATCTTGACACAATGTTCGCGTCATTATCGCGCCATTTTTCTACGCGAAACCCCTCTCACTTTCACCGCGATATCGTATTTTATAATCGGGAGAACCCCGCCCCGTTGACTTCTCAGCCACTCTGGCTGCGAAAGACAGGATGCTTATTAAACACGACACTTTTCCGCTCCGTCGCACTCCGGCAATTATCGATTGATCAATGAACGCGCCAATTTTTGCGCAATGCGAAAGCTTCCGGTGCGGCATCTCTGCTCGATACGTAGAGCGTTTCCAAAGAGATGCACACTAGTTTTTTCTTTTTTAGTCCATATTCTCAATTAAGACTGAAACAAATAATTAAATTTAATTGACAGTTTGCCACGTATTTACGCGAGGGTAATTTCAGACGGAGGAGTCACGCGAGTCGCCGAGTTTGCGGAAAAATATCATTGCGCAAAGCACGTTTGTTACATAGAAAATGAGAAGATTACCTTTGGCCAGTGTTACTTACGTAACTTGTGTTGCCCTTTCGACGGCTTTCTTCCTTTCACGACTTACTTACTGTTGCACTCTGTTAATTGCACACGCGTGACAACAATTTCATCTCGATAACGTGACTCGTAAAAACTTTCATTTTATTTGTGTTTCGAAAATGCGCACATGTTCATACCTTCGCGTGAGCAATTAAACTCAGTTTTCGAAACGAGAAAAAAAACCGAACTCTCATAAATCTCTTATAAATATTTGTGTACACGTACCTGTGAAAACGGATACATCATCCGAAAGCAATGATCAAGGAGCGAAAGGAAATTCGCTCAAGACGGTCACGTGATCGGCGGCGAAGTTTGAATAGAAGAAGCACTGAGAAAGAGAATCGAATCTTGCTCGCGCGGAGAGCAGGTGCGAGGAAAGCGTGTTACTTTCTAAGTGTGTAAAACTCGGACAGCGGTTTCACGATCGGTTAAAGCCATTTCGGTCATGACTATGACGTGCCCGACGGATCCCCGAGTGCTTTCCATAATAATAATTCCCGTACGCATGTGGCACATCTGGAAAGCTAGTTTCTAATTGCTCTGGCGAGTCCGAGTGACAAAAAGACGACAAATGCAATAAATCACGTTTAGAACTTCTGCCCGTGTCTTTCCACTGGGACTGTTGTTCCTTGTCAATACAAGCTTTCCATTTGTCACTTAAGTTAACCGTTTCTCAGGAGCAAGAAAAAAAATTGGCATTTTTGAGAATTTCCCAAGTTTAGGTGTTGTCGGACTTTCTCTTTCCAATCATCCATACACTCCGGGCAATAGCCTTTGGTAGAACTGAAAAAAGAAAAAGAAATAAATAAATTGAACTGTAATTGCGCGTACCGGCTACACAGCAATAAAATAAAATAACATTTCTTTGAGAAATCGCATGTTGCCGGACTTTCTCGCGAATCGGCGTCCATTAAATTAATACACGCGCATGTGTGTGCGTGTACGCATGCACGCAAGGGAAAGTGCCCTTGGCCATCGACACCCTCCGAACACCTCCGGTCACTTGCATTAGAATGGAAAGTCATGAATAAAATCGAGAGCGCGTAATACGAATGTTGTTATTTAAATTATTCGACAAATTACGGTTTTATAGAAGTTTTTTCTTTTTTTTAAAAAAAAGATCTCGCGGTTTGCAGGATGTACTGGGTGTTCTTGGGGTTGCTAGGCTCCGCCATAGCGGCGCAGAGCTCTTACGATTTGGAGACCAGAGCTGTGTCTTTTCCCGGAAAACCGAGCTTGGGACCGCTCTATTCGGCTGGACTGAGCGCTCAAGGATTCCGCGATAACAGTTACGAGGACAATGCAGTGACACCCACGCCCTCACCGACGCCGATTTTCAGGAATCTCAATCAGCAACCAGTCAGTCTAAAATAATACGCGATATACATATGCATTTGTTTATACAAGTTGTCTAAAAAAATAATTTAACACATATCGCAGGTGTATCGCAAGCCGACGGCATCGATAGATCGCGATTATCCCCAAGCGACGCCCATCCGCGTCGGTTCTTCCTCACGCGCTCCCGCTCGGGGCCAGCCCGGATACGGACCCAACGGACCCACCCAGGAAGAACTCGAGGAAGAGAAGGAGGAGCCCGATCGTCTCAGCCTTCTTCTGCCCCAGAGCAGATTCGACTGCGTCGACAAACAGACCGGGTACTACGCTGACGAAGATCTCAATTGCGAAGTTTTCCATTACTGCCAGGATAACGCCAAGCACTCTTGGATCTGTCCCGAGGGTTTCACTTTCCACCAGGTCAATATCATGTAGAGTTACATATACGAAGTTTTTAAGAGACAAATTCCAATTGTTGATAAATGATTAAATTTCACTCTGATTATTACATAGTCAATTTACAAATGTGATTCAGGTGCACTTAATTTGCATGCCACCAAGCGGCGACATCAGTTGCAAGAAGAGTTCGCAGTATCACTTCGTCAACGAATACCTGTACAAGCCGTTGAATCTTCAGGAGGCTGAAACCAAGCCCAATGTTACCTTGAGGTACAGCGAGAGATATTATCCTGCGGATATCTACACGGATGAGAGAGAGGTCGGCGACTACCAGATCACTCCGACGCCTGCCCCTCCGGGGCCCCCTGCTCGTCGCCCTGCACCGCAGGTATAATCATCGTCCGTGAGCTCTGAATTTAAAAGATATCTTATGTGTATATGTTATTATATATTATATAGCTGTTTTTTTTAATCCTTGAACATCCTGCTTTTAGTTGTCGAATGTTAAAAAAGATACACGCTTCTCTCTCAATCGACTGTGCATTAACACGTTAACGATTCAGGTCTTGTACAGGTCCTTATAAGCTCACAGTCCTCAAGTTTGAACAGCATTCCAACATCGGCTCGTCCGCACTCCGCAGGAATTCCGCAGTTTCGTCTCCCGGTGAATCAAGTATTTCACAGTCCCGAAGAGGTGAACATCCCGCTTCAGCACAGGCGGCCGCAGCCACAGCAGCATCAAGCCATCAGACGATATCCTCAAGTACAACCCGATGAGGAGGACTATGAAAAATAGATCCTCGAATTCTCTTTCTAAATTCAACGAATTCTCTTCAATTCGCTCACAAGATCTTCATTCCTCATAATTCTTCTACAAGTCATTGCTTCCTCACGCGCGAAATGTCACAACAAATCTTGAAACTCGAGATGTCCGAGAATTTTTGTTTTCACGTTGTACTGACGGCTTGTGCATTCTTAAAGAAATTGGTTAGAGTGAGACAAAAGTAGCATAAAAATTTAAGTTGTAGAACTGCTGTCTTTATATATGCATTTATTTATATATATAAAAGTTATATTAATATATATATATATATATATTAAAGATATTATACAAAGATAATATATATACGTATAAAATTTATTTTTGCATGTATAAGTTGCGATTTTATTCGTCTTTATCAAAAGATTTTTATTCTGAAAAATTGTTCGCGCTATTTTTTCAGTTCAGTACAATCGTTAAGAATTAATAATTGACGTTAAAACGACGGAAATTCGTAAAAGTCTTGTTTAACGAGGCGCCGATAATCAATATGTTGTTTTTAATTAAGTTTGTATAAGGCTAACGCAACGATATAATGTAATATCCGGCGCATCTGTTGTGAAAATAATTTAATAATTATTGTAAATAAGCGATCGGTGATAATATTAAATGATACGCTAAGTTTTTGTTCGTACTTACTGTAACTGCGTGTCACTGACATTGTAAGAATTAAAAGAGAGAGAATGGCCAATAAAAATGTTACTGCGTTTTTAATCGCGTCCCCGAGTATTGAGTTCATTTGCATTGGGCACTTCAGTAACTTTTTACATCAGTCTCCTCGCTGTTTGAATTTAATCCACTTCTGATTTTTGCTCTCCTGAAGTGTTTCCTTCGACGACGTAAGACCGTTATCAGGACCGAAAAGATTCTATCCTATTCCCGATTACGCGCGAAGTAAATGTTAATGATGATGCTTTGCGATCTGCGTACAATTTCTCCTCGATCCGGCGATTTAGCACCACCGTGTCGGCGAGCGGGATCGGTTCCGTGTACAGAGTCTTCTTGTCGGTCACATCCTCCAAACGCCGGATGTTGATGGGTCCGTTAATCACCGGTACCGCGTTGCTCACCTCGCTGGTGGCTCTTATAACGGACGTGATATTACCCATAGGATCTAATCGCGAGTTGATCTGGTCGCGAGAGTTCGCCGACATCGCGCCGGGGCTTTTCGGTCGCGTCTTCCTCGGTTTCTGTCTTTGCCGTTGCTGATTGCTCTTCGCGGAATTGCTTCGATCTGTTGCTGCCTCGATAACTGGCGCCTTGGGTACCTCGCAACCGACGGAGCCCTCGGTGTGATGATGTCTGATATGTCGATTCAGATTATCCTTGCGCCGGAATAACGTCTGACAGTGCTCGCAAGAGAACGGTTTCTCATCTAAAAAGAGCAAGCGGAAACTTAAATATGAGATAATGCGGTGTGATGACATCTGACATACCTGAATGTACGGTTGTGTGTCGTCTCAGCTCGCTCTTCGACAGGAAGACTCTGTTGCAGCAAGCACAGGAAAACGGTCTCTCTTTTCCGTGAATTCGTTTGTGCCGCACCAACAAAAATCTGTCCTTGAAACTTTTATCACATTGATCACACTTGTACGGCCGCTCGTCTGTCAACAATAATTGTCGATTGATAGTTTTCGCTTGATTGACGCAAATGAGAGACAAACTTCCGCTGTTACTCACTCGTGTGCGTTCGCATGTGGCGATTCAAATTGGTTAGCACGCGAAACGATTTGTTGCACGATTTGCAATTATACGTTGTAGTCGCATTGTGTATGGTGGAGTGATTCTTCAAATCGTCCGGTTTGCTGTAACGTTTGTCGCACACGGTACACGCAAATTGCTTTTCCTCTAAAATGTGCGATGAAATACATATCATCTTGTTCTCTTACAGAGTTTAAAATATAATCGCTACGTTTATACACTTACTACTATGCGAGAACATGTGCCTATTGAGCTTGTTTTTTTGAGGAAAGGCCTTTTCGCAGAGACTGCATTTGTACGGTTTGTATCCGTTGTGAACTCTCTCGTGATATTCGAAGTGAGAGCGCTTGACAAAAGTCTTGTCGCAGAAAGTACACCGATAAGGCTTGACACCCGTTACGCAGGCGTCGTGATAGCACTTGCCTTTCTTGTTTCGAAAGATCTTATCGCACACATTGCACTTGTAACGTTCTGGAGTTCCTGGTATTACTGTTATGTGACTGCGGTCACGACTTTTGGCACTCCTGCTCTTCCCCACTGTCTCTCTGAAGGTTTTCTCTTTTGTTTGACTATCCTGAAAATAAAAAAAAATATATATATTTCGTTAACAAACTAATTCTTAATTTCAACAAATGGAGTATCTTGTTGATTACAATGTAAAAAAAATATATAAATGTTAACATAGTATTAAATAAAAATATATTAAAAGAATAAATAATATTTTAAAATTTATACTTTCTTACATTTGAATTTTTTAAACTCAATAAATTGTGATTACTTTCGTCTCTCAAGTGAGCCTCTATGTTTAACACCACATCGCGGGTTTCTATCTTTGGAATGTAGATTCTATCATTGTTTTCATTGTTAGTGACTGTTTCACTGGAAGTCTCATGAATCTTTTCATTCTCATTAGAAATATCACTCTTTTGGTAATGATCAGAGGACCTGCTTTCAAAAGAGGTTGATTTGGAAGAAATCTCTGTGAATTTGGGATCCTTGTAGATGACCAGCTCCAGTGGCAATGCAATTTCTTCACTGGTTACTGTATTTACACAATTTGGATCTCCATCCTGAATGTGTGATTCTTCTGTAAAACATTAAACTTCTGATAAACATTCTGTAAAGATTGAAATTTATTTAATAATTGACGTGACAGACAAGTAATTTGCGCAAAATTTGAAAAATCTGACACAACAAAATACTCGGCGAATTTACTCACTCGAATAATCCTGAACGCTCTGTGTGGAGCATTCGCTTTGACAGATTTTACATCCGTGTTCCTCATATACCAAGCACATACGACATTTGGTGTGGCCACAGCTATCTTTCACGAGCCTTGAGAAGGACGAGTTCGCGAGCTGTCTGCAATTTGGACACTGCTCGCTCATCGTAGCGCATCTTCCGAATTCCTTGGGGAATTTCAGAATCTGTTCTCTGCACCATTGAGAATCAGTAACCTTCGGTTACGTAAATTTTTAAAAGAAAAGTTAATTGTTACATCGTAATCAAATGTATCTCCGTCTACAGCTGTTTCCAGCTGTTTCCCGGCTAGGACACAACCAAATACACTTGTGATGATACTTATCGAGATACGTACTTGTTGGAACATCTACATTTCGATTCGGCGCATGCGCACACGGTGCATACACACATGCATGTATGTACACATGAATACGTAAACCACAACTTTAGAAGGTAAACAAAATCATACTTCGATATTCTGCAAGTGTTCATTTCATTCTGAAATTTGTATATATTAAATATTATGGAGTGGTTTGAAGTACTTCGAAATTACATGACCGAGAAAAATCTCACTTGCATAATACAACAGTACACCGACCAAGACATTGTGTTTCGTTGCAATTTAAACACTGACAGTGACGCACATTTGTTTATAAAATTTTATCAGGAATTCACGTCGACCAAGTGGATTGTTGTCGGAGGCCCTTCGGAGCCGAGGAAGTAAGCAACATCTGGGATCTTATAAATTGATTTCTGCAATGCAAGTTGTGTGTACATTTGCAGGATCGTATTTCACAAATATTGGGCCTGTGAGCACAGTGAGAGGAACAAAAAAAAAAGCGAGCCGACTCCCAAGAATACAAACTGCGAGGCTCGAATTGACATACTCATCAAGAAGAATAACAGAAATACAAGAAAAAATGACGAGTACCTACGAATGACTCCTCCGCTGAATGCTAAAGTAGTGATAAAAGGTGTTCATAACCACAGTATACGTATTGGTAAAACAAAAGTTGTACGCATTCACCCTGATGTAAGTTGTTCACAATATGTTTCTCTCTCTTTTGTTAAAACATTTAAGACAATTACTTTTATGTGATGTATATGAATGATTAATTAATGTGTTTCAGAGCGCGCAAGTTTGTATCTCAGATGAGAAAAGTGAAAAAGCAAACAACAATATTAAAGTAGAAATAAAGAGACTTCAGAACCTTCTGTGTGACGTGCCACTTGTCATAAGAGAGAGGGTGTCACGTAGGCTACAGAGAATCAAGAATTCACAACAGTTGTCTTCCTTTTTGTTAAGATGTTGCAAGAACAACTTGGTCTCTATAGAAGAAAGAGAAGGCTGTGACTTTGGTTTTTTAAATAGTTCTCGAGCTCCGGTAACGTCCGTCCATACACCAGCTTGCAAAGAAGAACAAATAAAAATCCAACCTTGTTCAACTTGATGAAGATATATTGAAGTGACCAGTAATTTAAATTGTTTCTTATTTTAAGTTTACAAGTTATAAACTTTATACAAGTTATAAACTTGTATAAAGAAAATTTATTAAAAAATTACTTTTTAATAAATTTTTTAATATGAAACGTATACACGTGTGCGCAGATCACAATATATAATCTTGATGGATTTAAAACACGGAGGATTTTAAATGTCGCGCAATCTTTCTAGCCAATCACATAACTTGCCGGATTGACCAATTGTAGCGATCGGTTAGCCGAACGACCAAACACAATCGTGGACTACATTTTATTCATTGGTTCGTGGATATCACGTAATTTGTGTGTTCATTGAAACGCGCTCATTGCGGCGCTTGCTTGTGAGCACTACATAATCATTTTTTACGAGTACGTAAAGCGTGTAAATGGTCGCAGTATGGAGCAATTTCCTAACCACTGTTGACCAGTGTAACAAAACAAAATGAATTTTTGTGCGTTTTAATTAGGTATTACTGAACAATACAGTGTTTACTTACGTAAAACGTTAATTAAGTACTTGCTAGGACATTAAATACGCACATCACGTTGAAAGTGTCAAATTTAACTTGTTTTTAATTGAGGAAGGTTGTAAACATGTTTCACGGGTATGTATGTTTTATTAGAATATATTTGGCGCAAAATGTTATATTTGTTTCAAACCTACTTGTTTATTTTTGAGTAATTGCAGTAAGTGACGAAAAACTGATTGATTTGTAGATGCACGAAGCTCTGCACAGGGCTGAGATTATCGGCGCGTGTTCTGCCGTCGCGATATGCCGGCACACTGTCCAAAGCGGAGGCGAGAAAGCGAAGGAATCAGCTGTTCGACGAGGAGAAGAAACGGCAACGATCAGAATTGGGCAGAATTGAGAAAATCGAAGTGACATACAAGTCTGTAGAGGATGAAGTGGTGATGATGATGAATCGCAACATATCCACGCCGTACGATTGCGCCAAACACATTTCCGAGGGTGTTAGCAAGACGTCCGCTATCGCTATGGTAGACGGTCAAGTTTGGGATATGCACAAACCGTTCACGGGCAATTGTGAACTGCAACTCGTCACCATGCAGACTCCATGGACGCGCGCGGTCAACTCGGCCTTTTGGCGAACGTGTTCGCTGATCCTAGGCGCTGTGGCGGACAGCGCGTTCAAGGATCACGTGGAGGTACATCTGCACAGCTTTCCCAGCCCCGTAATAGAATCAGGTAGTTTTATTTACGACGTATTCGTGGATCTGCCGGAGTGGCTGCCAACCGATTCGGAACTGCGAGCCATGTCCGCGCTCTTCGTCAAGCTTTCAAACCGCGAATTGCCGCTGGAAAGGTTGGAGGTGCCGCGTACCATTGCGTTAGAGATGTTCCAGGTAGAAAATGAAATTGGATCGAGAGATATATGGTATTCTATGTATGTTTCAAAATTGCGAATTGTGTGTGTTCTGTTTCTCTTTCCAGGATAATCCTTTCAAATACGAGCAGATACCCGATATCGCGAAGACCAATGAAAAGGACAGAGTGACGTTGTACCGTCTGGGAGATCATGTGGACATTAGCAAGGGTCCTATGATAGGCAACAGCTATCTCGTGGGACGCGTTACCGTATCGGCGGTACATAAGCTTATAGACAGACCCGTGGACGGTCTGTATCGTTTTCAGGGAGTTGCCTTGCCCAAGGGTATTATACTTAATTACTTCGCTTATAGTATCTTAGAAAAGCGCGCAAAGAAATTGAACACCGCCACGTGGCAGCCAGTACAAGTAGAAGAAACAGTCAATGTAAATGCATCTGTGAACTAACAACATATACTTTAGAATTTAAGAGACATTTTCGTGTAAATAAATACGTTTTTCATTCTGATTTTAAACAGCTATTCTCTGACTTCGCGTGTTTAACGAAGCATTTCATTGATGAAATGCTACAATTAGCGCTGTCGAAACAACGCGAAATTGTTTAAACAAAGTTTGCGCAGATTATTTTATTTTATATATTTAGAAATAGTGTATATATATGTATATATTTATGACAAATAGTAGTTCGATAGATATTGTATATTATGTACACGCACGATTCAATGAGATTGCGAGCGATTTGCTTGCGGACTACGCACTTGCCAGACGAAATTATCTGGCAGTCTGTTGGCTTTGGACGCCGAGCACTTCGTGCTCAGTTTCAGGTACAATTCCTGACGCATGTTGGCGCGCTCAACACTGTCGGTCTTCAGATTCGGTCTTACAGCCAACGGCGCCAGTGCTGGCGAGCACCTGAACGATCAAAATAAAATCACTCATTAAAGAAAGGTGTTCGATACGAATGAATTTTACGTTGCCGTCTCATTCTCGTTGACCTTAATTGCACCCTGATGGTTAAATCGAAGCGACGCGACCTGTTAGTTTCTTCCTCGAGTTCTGTGCCCGCGTGACTCTCCGTGTTGACAAGTCGCGAATATTTGAGTTTGTTCTCGTACGCATATTTGTTCATGTTACCGTAATAGAAGAACTGACCGCCGTACTCGCCGTATCCTAAATACGTGGAGGCAGGTGGCGGTTTTCGGAGTGACGATAATTCCTGAAAATACATGATTTGTGCAAAAGCTATCTCTCTGTTTTAAGTCGCGACGTATGATGAACCAAGGAGGTTTTACGAACTCTCTTTCTGTGGACGAGCTTGCGTTCGTGATGCAGCTTGTGAAACAAATGCTTGTTGAAGCTGTTGACCAGCCGACGCAGTCGTAGATACATGTAACGTTGCTTGTCCCGCCAGCAATGCTCGTTCGCATTAGGCACCTTCAGGCACGTGAACCACGCGCGTCTCAGAACGTATCTGAGTTGCATGCTGACCTGAAATTCGAGCGAGTCAATAAGGGTCGCTTATACTCATCGACTAAGTGACGCGTCCACTTTACCACGGGATTGCCTGTCCTCGACATGATCCTGAAAGACATCACCTGTCGACCCTCTCCCAGACAATCGAGGACGTCGACGATTTTACATCCCGAAACCAACGCAGACCTGATTAAAAAGCAAAAGTCGCGTTATTTGGTGTTTAATCAAGAGCCGAAGCAAAGAATGCGACGAATACTTGTTCATCCTGCGCTCGGTGACTTTCTCGAAGTGGTCCATGAAGTTCTCGCAGTTGAGCGTGAAGATTTGCAGATCGGAGCTGAGGAGATTCGAGGAATTCTCGGAACAAGGATTCAGGATGTTCCGCAGCAGGCAGTTGAGATTGTCGAGAACTCTGCCGCCGTAGAAGCACGAAGTGCTGGACAAATCACGCGAATTCAAGGAAAGACCCAAAAGGTAGTTTCTAGCTACGTTACAATGTACTTTTTTTTTTAATCTTGGTGGCGTAAATATTAACGAAAACCTCGAGTGCGTGTATCGCCACGTGACTGCTTTCAGCATCCGGTACTGTGATCGAACGAGTTCTAGCGCGTTGAAGATTTCGCTGCGCTCCAGCAACTCCGTATCGGTCTCCGCACTATTCACAAGACTCTCCGTGCGCTTCATCGCTGTCTCCAGCCTGATTCCCGCCACTAGAAATTCGCTGTTCAACACCGTGGCCGCAATATCGGAGCAGCGTCTGCTCAGGATGGATTAAAAAAGAGTCACATGTGTGGGACGTGTGCCGTTATTTTTAAGATCATGATATGCGGAAGAATAACGGATTTTCAAGTCCTGAATGAAAAAGCAGTCTTTGTTGTATGTATATTTATTTTATTGACGAGGATCTACCTGGAGACCAAACGAATGATGCAGGCAACCTCGTGTAAAGTTAGCATCTTCAGGATGATACTCAGAACCTCCACTGGTAGAGCGTCTAACGTGCATCGCGCCTGTTGTTCGCGTCTTCGTGCGTTTTGTCTGCATTGCGAGGCCACTCTCCGCCGTTTCGCGCCCATTTGGGTTTTCGTTTTCGAAAAATTTTGGTATCGTTCCCTTTTTGTGCAAGTATCGATCGCGACCAATTGTAACCGATCGCGATCAGTTGCGAGGATCACGTGCGTTCTTGCATAGCGATCACAATATCGACGGAATTTCCGCTTGACAGGGAACAGAGGAAATTCCCGAAATTTTGCGAGAGTCTTTGTAGAGGCGAGAACTCTCAAATTTACATGTGAAACAAAGGAGCTGTCTCTCCCCGTCGCGATCTATACGTTACGATGATAGTTTCAGAAGATTGAGGACAAACGAAAAGCTTTTGTTGTTACGATAATTTTTCACAATGTGTGTGTACGATGTATAAAATATTGTTTAATTATATATAATTTATAATAATTTTTGATCGTTTTTGATTAACTCTTAGAAAATCAGCAGGCATTTATAGTGGCTCTAAATCAGCATCATAAATTTTGCACAAAATACGGTATGTGTTTATAAGTTTTGAACATCAAATCTACAAAATTTCAAGAACAAATGTCGATCCTCTAAGAATTATGCGATATTTTGAAAGTTTTAGTTGAAAATGATTATTGCTGACGGTTTAACGCAATTTTACAAAGAATCTCATAAACAAATAGTTTTGAAACGCGCGTGTGGAGATGAAAGGGAACAAAGCAAAACACAAAATTAACTGGCTTAAGATTTATTTTTCTTGACATTTCTCATGAGGTATAGAATAGCAGGTAGAATACAATCAGCATTGTTTTGATTTGTCACGGTCAATTTGTCATTCAATTTTTGTAAGAAGTTTTTCTCTGCGCACACAGATTTCGGCATTGTGCACACTCTTGATGATTTCACAATATTGCAAGGTGATAAACGACCTGATTAAGCCGTTTTGCTCTGAAATTGCGTTCGAGTTCCGGCCGAGATGATTATTCTCACAATTCCCGTTTAATTTGACTTATAATAATATTCAATATATTCAAAATTTGGTTGAATTTTGGAAAATTCTGCGCCTGTGTTCGTCCTGTCTTCTGTTCTCACACACCATATTCTTTGGACATCTCTTCTTGGTCGTTGAAAATCGTCATGATTACAAGAACTTCAATTTTGCAAAGTTTCAAACATATGGCATGTAATTTTTATATATATAATATATATATATGTATATATACTAAACCTTCAAAGGATGCAGAATCTTAAAACTTCAAAACTTCACAAATTTGCAGGAGCATATAGTTCTATGTATATATAAGATTTTCATCGATCCCAAAATTTCACATGAACTCGAAATCTCAGGGATCCTAAATTTCAAGCAATTAAAGTTTCAAGCTTTCAAATGTTTCCGTTGAACTCTTGAGAATTCCCAAGTGAGAAAAAGTTTTGCAAAATCACTCGTCCAAGCAAAACCTCAAACCCTTGGCAAATTTGAAATCGAAGAAACCACGAAGATCTCTTCAATTGTCTTACGCGCTGAAGTTCACTGGCATCAGCAACGTAAACTTAGCCTGATCAATGTTAGTCTCTTCGGTTGCACACGGCCCGATGCTATCTAACAAACTCTGTATCGCGTTCTGATTGTTCGGATGCTTCCTCTTGGTGTGCTCGCGACGATGCTTCAGCTCCTTGAACGTTTTACCACATTGCTCGCAGACGTACGGTCGGGCGGCTTCGTGGGAGCGCACGTGTCCCTCATAGTGGCTCTTCCTGACGAACTTCTTGCCGCACTGACCGCAATCGAATTGGAAACGGCCTTCGTGAGCTGCCACGTGCGAGCTCAGAGTCCACTTGGATTTGAAGATCTTCGAGCAGTAAGCACATCTGATTTTCGAGTCGTTTTTGTTTGTTTTTCGGGGATCTTTCTTTAGCAGTAGCATCTCCTCGAGTAAAAAGTCGTCGTCCGCAGTTTCCTTTGACTTGTCCACTTGATTGTGCTGCTGCAGGTTTTTGGTATGTTCCTCGTCGCTTTTCTTTGGTGATTTCTGAAGAAAAAAAAACAATAAAAATATTTTCATACATGTACATGTGCACACACGCAACTTCAGAGAAACATTTACGAAAGCAAATATATCATACCTTGTTATGTGACTCCAGATGGGTCTTGAACTTCTCCTCGTCGTCATATCTCTTCTTACATTGCGGACAGGAAAATTCGCTTTTTATCTCCGCTCCGCGCAAAAGGTTGCCTTGCAATGTCGCGTTGCTTGCACTGTTTTCCACGTCGATCTTTTGTTGATTGGCCTGTTGCAGTTTCTTGCGCATCTCATGCCGAGCTATGTGTCGCTTCAGGTCGTGCGCTCTGGAGAACGCTCGTCCGTATCGTGCGCACGTGGGAAATGGACAGCCTTTTGTTCTATCGTTTCTTGGACTAAAAAAAAAAAAAGAAAGTTTGTTTAAAGTCATTAGAACGTTGTAACTTGATGTTGCACTTCAGAATCTACAAAAAAACATAGAAACATTTTTCCGTACCTTCTAGTACGATTGGTAGCAACCGATGGCTTGACATTTTTGGGACAGTCGTTACAGTTTTTTGTTTCGACTTTCTGGGTTGCCATCGTGGTCACCTGTGCCGCCAATGGTATCACGATGGAGATGGTCTCGTGAGACCCAGGTGTGACAATAGGTCCAACATGGATTGCTGGTGGAGTTGCCAGTGATACACTGCTTTCGTTACTTCTGCTCATGTTGCAGACAGTGGAGTTTTCAGGAAAATTATTTAATAGCGCAATATCTGTACACACATATTTATATCATTAACGCATATAGAGAATTGTAACTTTTAAATTAACTTGTAAATAATATCTTTTGATACAAATTATTTACATTGTTTACAATGTTAATGTTTTTTTTATTGACTACACAGCAAATTGTTTATTTAAATTGAGAATATAAAATAAAAAACATTTTAATTAAAAAGTATAGCAAAATAACAAATTTGTGACATGTAAACAATGATTTATGTAATTTGAATGGTCAAATAAATTTATATGGATGTTATTAAAGTTACAAATACAGCACAAATGATTACTTTGTAATTTTCAACAAAAAAGAAAAAAAAACTTATGTATCAGGTGAACGTGTTTCCGTACGTGACACCCTATACGTATCGTGACTTTCGGGAGGGTTTCGCATAAACCGCGGATCGATGGAAGGTCGTCTATTCACGCGTATCACTGACGCATCATTTCCGAGTAGAAAACAAAAAAGGGAAAACAGAAATAGCACAGAAGCCGAGAATTCCAAACCGGTTGTAGGTAATATCGGGAAATTTCGATTTCAATAAAGCGAGAACAATCTCTACGCGTTTACAAGACAATGGAACGCGTCTGTTTGCACTCTCCCGCGTCTGTACAAGTCAAAAAGTTGAACTTTCCCCTCCAAAAAAACCTACTTTCGATCTTTTGTTGTGGAGACAGCAATTAGCGAAGCGTCATAGAAACGAATGTCACCGAACGGATGATTCGCGAGATCGACCCGATCTCTCTGCGAAACAAATCCGCGTCTGATCTACGCGAGAGAAACAAAACGCGAAAATGCATATAAGGTTCATACACGAGGGCGACATTACCGAAATCTCGCTTGTATAGGAGTGTCGGTGAGACGAAGTCACTTGGCTCGATGTCTCTCTCTCTCTCTCGTGTCGTCGAGTCACACAACCGCAAAAGGGAACACGTGCAGAATCGAATCCGTACGACTTCTAATTAATCGAATTCATCGAGAACGAGATCTCCGGAAAAAAGCGAAATTTATATCACTGGATACGTCATGGAAGCGTCACTCGATGGCTCTCCCGCGGACGCCAAGGGCTCGGATTACAAACATTCTTTTTTTTGTTTCCGCCGAATTGTTTCGGTGTTCTCGCACGCGATTTTCAAACGCGGAGAAGATAGCGAAGATGAGAATTTCCCGAACACGCGTTCGTCGAAAGAACCTTCTCACGTACGCGGAACTCGCACGAGTACGCCGAACGTGAACGCGGGCGGAACGCAACGCTTCTTCATGATGCACGCGCCACGCCAGAAGCGGCCATTTTAAAGTGAGAGATTCGTGTTTCGCTTCCCTACCCTTCCCCGACGACGCGTCGCCGACAGAAATGCGATACGTTGTCGCGCATGAGCGTGTGGTCCCGCGTTCAAGCGAAGAACTCGGATAAGATCGAAATAAGATTCTCCTTCGCGGTAAGTTTCTTGTATTTTTTTTTTTGCACCCAAGTTTCGCATTTCTCTGCTCGCATCTGCGAGCATGTAAATTTATTTCAATTTAAAAGAGAGAAAACACGTAGATTTTAGTAAAAATAAATTCGGGGAACTCTGACTTCAAAAAGCAAACGAATAAAGTGACTCGTCTCTTCCAACAACGCGAGATTAATATGAAGTCAACCGAGTATCGCGTTCGGTAATGTCGCGATTGTATCGATCGTCGCTCAATGACGAAAGAAACGAGCAATCGAAAAGTCGCGGTGGGTGAAAACGGCGCCATCTGCTCCCGGTCGGAAATAACGCGCTCATTGCACATCTTCTCCTTTTTTTTTTCTACTTCTTCGTCGTCCCCTCCGAGCAGATTTCTCGTTCACTTTCTTCCTCGCGATGAAAGTGTGTTACTGATTGCGCGCGAAGATCGATCCGCGAGCCTAAAATGTGACGGAGAAGCTGCTTTTTGACGGAAAAAAATGCGGTGGGAAATGCGCGCGCGCGCGCGCGCGGCGACGATCGAGAACGCGCGCGGTTAGGGTATGTATAGCAGCGATATCACATAGCAATTAAATGTATAACAATTAATGTGTGGATGACGCGCGTAGGACGCGCGAATCAAATATAACTACTCTGTGAATTGTCACGCATGTCGGATATTAATTATAATTAGCGATTATTGCAATTAGATGTACGATATGAAATGAGATACGCATCGAACACGTTTTACAAGAGCCGTTTCGTGTAAACCTCTGATGGTTTCAATTCTTTTTTTTTTTTTTTTTTTAATCAAACGCATTTGAAAATCAACGATTCAATTTTAATTATTGAAGTTTTTGTTGCAAAGTTAATTTCACTTCACGTTAATTTTACTGTTGAATATCATATTGACAAGTCTGTTTTATTTTAGCGAAGCAGACACGAGAAGAGGACCGTGTGCGTCGGTTGACATTTCGATCTCACCAGCTGACGCGCAGAGAAGGTGTGGAGATTTGTTTCCCGTCATTGTGTTGCCGGAGCAAATAGAAATGCATAGAAATAGGTATGTGTTTCTCAAACTTGGAAAGAAAAGCACTTTGCGCGAGAGGACCGGATGCCGAGGATATCTGCATTTAAATAAAGGATCATGGATTCTGCGAGAGCCAATGTTGCGTAACGTCGAATGAAACACGCGTCCTATCGAACAAAAACCTTCGTATTGTATTCCAAATCGAAAGCACTCGTCCTGGAGAAACGAGATCCGTCGAGGAATAAAAAAGGTTCGTATATTTAAAAAAAAGAAACAAAAAGTTAATATTTCATGTTAAGATTTTGTTATCGTTCGGTGTGTGCGAAGCTTCAAGGTGGAATTTTGATGAAAATTATGCGTGAAACTTACAAAACTTACGTGTTAAAATTGCGTTTTTTTTTTTTTTCAAATATTTAATATTAATCGAAAATATACATTATATGATACCGAAAATATACATATCATCGTGGGATTACACTCTGTGTACTATGTACGGAGGTGTACATAGTACACCATGTAAAATGTACGTAATCTCCTCTCTAATAAGGTGTTCTATAATAAGGAGTTTCAAATTGTGCACATCTTCCGCTTAACAGCAGACAAATGAGACTATGCGGTATTCTCCGTACATCTGCAATTAATAATTAAGATTAATTACGGTTTCCCCTTCCGTAATCGAATGTGCTCTCACGGTATGTCGCGTGTATCTTCCGCAAATCAATATTCTCCAACTTCATTGTCCGCTTCCACAATATACGCTTTGTATTATTAAAGCACCGCGTGTCGCAGTTATGAATTTCGATATTACTTCGGGGAGATATAATTCTCTCAATAATACTTTTATTTTAATTTAAATTCAGAGAGAGAAAGAGAGACATCAGAAAATATGAAACACAAATTCCGGAAACGTTACGGAGTTAAATTCACGAAATATGATCTCGACACTATCAAGTCGCGCAAGTCGATTTACTTTGTTAGGTTTTTTTTCCCTGATGTGAATTTCGATAAATAGAAATTCATGTTCTTTCTCTCCGCGACGTAAATTACGTGATTTCAAAACAAGATCGCATCTCTCGTCTTTTCCGGCTGAATGAGCAATCTGTGAAAGTTTTAGCTGTCCGTGCGACGGCCAATATTCCGGAAAGGATCTTTTCGCAAGAAAATCATCTTCAGAGACTCACGTCATCCGGTTTATAATTCGATCAAGATGTTTATTCGATCCGATTTATTTACGCGAATAGCTGTATAATTATAGTATGCAAATACACACACACATACACACACGCGCGCACACACACACACACACAAAGAGTGATTATCATCGAGCGAATTCTGTGCAAGAAGAGTTTACACGCCACTTCCAATTTCCTCTGCTTTCTACCGTCCGTTTATTATCTATAATGTCGGAGTTTCAGAGTGACCTATATATTATATATAAATAAGACAAATGTACAGAAAATGTGTGTAACAAAATGCGATACAAAAGTATTACTTCAACGAATGCGCACAAGAGCATTTTCTATTACATCCCCACTTGTAGGTATAAGAAACGCACACTTTGGTTTGGTTAAATAAATGAAATAAAACTGTACAAGTTAAATAATTTTCAGCTTTTTTAATCACGCGGGAATAGAAAAATTCTTACACATTGATGTAAGATGTGTTGTATGTATAATAAAGCATAAATAATTTTTATTCTCTTCTTTATGGAGCACGCTGTACAATAAACGCATATAAAGTACATTATATACAAAAGCTATACGTTAGCGCTGTACAATAATATATTACAGTATCGATATTTTTACACGAATGAATTTTTTTACCACTGCTCGTCGTCGTTATTGGCGTCAATGGTCTTATTGATCCAGTTCAGATAGTGCTGTATCCTGGTGTACACGTCCGGATAGCCCGGCCTGGCACAACCGGAGCCGAAGGATGTGACACCGACCAGCTGCCAGACGCCGTCGGCGCGACGACATTGCAAAGGTCCCCCGGAATCGCCCTGCGAATCGCAAAAGTCGAATTTTGACATTTTTGTTTTCATTTGCGCAAGTAGCTTTTTTAGCTGTTTTTTTAGTAGTACCATCAGTTTTCAACTGTTGTACTTTTTTAAAATGATATTTGACCCTCAAAATTTGTTAACGTGCTTACAACTTGAAAGTGTTTTATTTTGGATTGAAGATGAATCTTTAAATATGCAAATTTCCAAGCAATTATCGCGCAGCACTTCTGATGACGCGAGCGATTTTACCGCGAGAAAGTGTACACGAACGGTATAATTAAAAGCAAATTAACGCTTTCAGATAATAAAACGTGTTCGCGGACAGTGCGTTTTGCAGTCGATTCGCCGACACACTCGCACTCGAATCGGAAAAATTTTTCACACACGAGGATCTTCATACGCCGAGCGTTTGTAAACTGTTTTTGGGAAAGAAATGTGGAAAAATGAGACGATTACCACGCAAGCTCCAGAAGAACCGTCGATGTGACCGGCACAGAGGTGGCCGTTCTTTATGGGTACCGAAGTGCCGTAAGCTTGTAAACAGTCCTCCAGATCTAGAAGAGGGACACTGGCCTCCAGAAGGGCGGTCGAGAGAGAAGGCGAGGGACCGTATCGTCCCCAGCCGGATGCAATACATTTCCTTTCGCCGAGATCTTCCCTGGCATCGGGCAGACAGATGGTACGAACGACTTTGGACAACGGCGCCGGCCTGGCAAGCTTCATTAAAGCTGCAACGACAAAAATTCTCTTAGAAATTTAAGATAAAATGTGAATTAATAGACACAAGGTTTATCGAAATTGAAAAAATTATATCCAAGTATTATAGAATATTATTATCTCTTTGATGCGAAAAATTATGCAATATATTTTAGGAGCTCACCGATATCGTGAATGTAATTATTGAATCTCTCGTGAAGAATTATTTTTTCGACGGGCAACCGGGCAGATCCGCGTCCGCCGGAGTCCAATTCCCATTCGCCAACCACAGCCGTCCACAGCACACCGATGGGCAGATTGAACAGTTCACTTGAAGTGAAATAATTGCGAGAATTTGACCGCAAAGTTCGTCGCGTAAAATTTCGCGTGAAAAGTCGTCAACTCACTTGTGAATGCAGTGAGCAGCGGTGATCACCCATCTGGGATCGATTAACACACCCCCGCACCAATGGCCGATAAAACCGAGTTTCGGATGCAGCAACTGAAGAGACACCTGCCAAGGCCAGGATCCTCGTCTGCTGGGCTTGCCATTTAAAATGCGGCCAGTAGTGCTAATGGTCGAGGATGGGACATCGTCCTTCAGCATCCGGAAGCTCGACGGCGAGACGACGATCGATCGCGGCTGTCTCTGCGACGCTGCCGGACATCCGCACTCTGTTATCCAAAGCCGCTTTGTTTAATGTCTTCTTACGCTGATCGCGTATTACGAAAATCGCATCTATTTGAAATCCGAGACACATTTAAGTGTTAACAATCGAAAACTACATACAGCCGAAGATTCCAGAAATAAAAACTTTCAAGTTTTCGCGGAAAACGCATTACTTGCGCGTTGCAATGTTCGATATTTTGAAATTTTGCACACTGAAGCAAACGAAGTGTTGAGAGAAAAGTAAAAAATCCAGATGAAATTATCCAGGTGAAACTTGCGACGTCGAGAATTTACTTACTGGAGTGATTCTCGCGGGCGATTCTCATCATGGCGTGTTGAACATCAGCCAGGACGATCACTAACAGGACAATCAGATCGCCGCGAAGACGGCACATCGCCAGCTTAATCAAGAGCGTACCCGTGCTGGATCACCACGATACATGGATCCGCATAGCCCGACTGGCCTCGGCGACGCCGATCGATCCTCGAGTAGGATCAGCGCGACTCGAAGAGTGGATCCTTCGAAGCGATCTCGAAGAAAGTGATCGTAGAAATAGCGGAGGGGAGTAACGAGCAATAATGTGGTCCAGCAGATGCTGAGGAACGTAAAGCACGTCTAGAATCACCATAGCGATTTAATGAAGCGACATACTGACGCGATTCACAGACAGATGAAAGCCATTATCTTCAGGAATTTGTTTACGCGCGAGTAAGCTGATAAATTTTAGAAATCTGACGACCATAATCTATAGAAACTTTGCATTCGGATCGTTAGAATCCTCAGAATAAGTTGTTTGTGAAATATAAAGTTTGTACGACTTTTCGTGAATTGATTCCTACGGATCGGATCCTTTGGGAAAAAAAAAACAAAGTTGACGACCGAAGCGGGTGAACAAGCGAAATTTCCATTTCGTAGAGGCTCGAGAATGGAAATCGAACGAAAGAAATCCTCGCAACGTCGAGAGTCGCGCGGCAAAAAATTTGCGAAGCGAATCGGATAAAAAGGGAGAAGGTGAGAACTTTCTCCGTCTTAGCTCCGTTAAAAACGAAGTTTTCGCAAGATTGTATTCGAATTCTGAAGGGGAGACTTTCTTTCTTAAATAAGAACGACCGCGAATATTGTGCGAAGTGGAAAGTGAATTGATACTTGAGAAGTTCCGCGCGGCAATTAACGATCGGGCGCCGATCGAGAAAAGAAACGAAGCGATGAAAGCGTAATCAGTCTCTCCACTGCTCGTTTACATACTCGAATGAAACGACGACTTTCGAGAGCGAATCATCCGACTTGCGCGCGAGCCGAGAGAAACTATAAATTATATAGTCGTTCTCTTTCCTTAACGTTTACCACATTGACATTATATTATACGTATATATACCGTGTAACAAACCTGACTTGTATATTTCTTTATCGTAATCTTCACTTCATTGGTTTGATTCTTCGCCAACGTATCGGTCTTCGCTAAAGTGGTTTTCTTCTCGAAAATAAGTTTGACTCTTCGCTAAGCAACTTGGAGTTTTCACTGTATACTCGAATTGGTCACTGATTTTGTAATGACCAAAAATGATAGTTTTTACAAGTTCAAGGTTATCGAGATTTCGTAAACCAGTGTTTTTAGCTTGCAAATCTTTGTATAAAAATAAGAACGTATTTTACGTGAGGTTTAGCACAAATGTGGGCACAGAAATCGTCACGTTATCCGATGGGTAAGATTGACCACGTTGTGTACTCCAACCCTAACCTTTTCAAAAATTGTGGAGTATATTTCAAATATTATAAATGTAATGTTTGATAGATTTTATTAAAATTCACTTTTTTATGTGCTTTACTTTTCTGTTATTTGTTTTTGAAGAGATATAGTAATTTGAAAGTCGCTCACAAGGATGAGAACAAATTTTTTTTCTAAGTCAAGAGCAAATACAGGAGATGATGCAACTTTGTTTATCTTCCAAAAAGTCTAGCATTTTTTAAATTATTTGAACAAACATCAAAGAAACATTAAACAATTTATATGTTTATATGCTTCTTAGTGATTGATGTGTATGTTTCTATGTCTAGCAAGCAGCTCACCTTATCTACAGGAAAATATGCGCGTTTTGCTGATGGTAGTGCTGTTGTATCTCTGGGTGACACTTCTGTCATGGTCACAGCGGTCAGCAAACATCAGTCGTCATCTAATTCCTCATTTCTTCCGCTTGTTGTGGACTATAGACAAAAAGCAGCAGCAGCTGGTCGTATCCCGACCAATTTCCTACGAAGGGAGCTTGGACCGACTGAACGCGAAATTCTTACAAGTAGAGTCATCGATCGGTCAATAAGACCTTTATTTCCAGAAGGCTTTTATTTTGATACGCACGTGATGTGCAACATGTTAGCTGTGGACAATATGAACGATCCTGATGTGATAGCCATCAATGGTGCTTCTACAGCTCTCAGCGTTTCCGACATTCCATGGAACGGTCCTGTGGGCGCTGTCAGAGTAGGAATGATCGATAACGATATTATAATCAATCCGACAAGACGTCAAATACAAGATAGTATATTAAATATGATTATCACCGCGACAAAGCACAACTTAATTGTTATGTTAGAGGGTTCGGCAAATGAGATATTGGAGCAAGACCTGAAGAAAGCGATAAAGCTCGGTGTGAAGGAATGCCAGATCATTGTAGCCTCAATAACAAACTTGCAAAAGATGTATGGAAAACCAAAAAGAAAAGTCGAAATCAATTTGCTCAACGAGCAAGATAATAACGAAAGTCTGATTAGTTCCGTAAAAGAACTCGCGGAGACGAAATTGCGAGAAATATTTTTAGATCATACGCATGATAAAACTTCTAGAGATAATGCTGTTTCTGAAGTTAGAAATAATGTTATTGAAACGTTGAAAAATGATAACGCAAATTTGAATGTTACATTAGCAGAAGAAATCTTCTGGAAAATCAGTAAAGATATTTTTAGGCAACTGATTTTAGAGAAAGAAATTAGGTATTTAAAAAAAAATACTATATATATATATAAAATATTGCAATTGTGTGTTATAAATAATTATTCAAGTAACAAAATCAATAATTTATAGATGCGACGGTCGTTCTTTGACTGACTTACGCAATATAACGTGCGAAGTAGATCTCTTTAATCCTCTTCACGGTTCGGCTGTGTTTCAAAGAGGTCAAACCCAGGTCATGTGTACTGTAACTCTGGATTCTTTGGAAAGCGCTCTTAAAATGGATGCTGTTTCAATGCTAATTAGGTATATCATTAGCAGTATACAAATACAATTTAATTGTCGACATTTTCTTTTTCTTTTGCGATAGTTTGATGAATACACTAGCGACTATTATGATAATCTTACATAAGATTTTGTTGTTGATATGTACATAAAAAGAGTTGATTTAAAATTATATAAATATTATATTGGCACTAAAAGATATTAATATGATGAAAGAAAAGTAGAAAAATTTGCAAATTTGTTGCACAGATGACTGTGCTAAGTTCTCATTAGTTTTTTCGGTCATCGAAATCAATTTTAGTTCCTAAAATCTTGATTTTGGCAGTGGTGTGAAAGAGAAGAATTTCTTTCTCCATTATGATTTTCCACCCTATGCGACTAACGAAACGGGGCGGGTAGGTCGGATAGGTCGCCGGGAGATGGGACATGGCGCCTTGGCAGAGAAGGCCCTGCAACCGATTCTTCCCAAGGACTATCCCTTTGCTATAAGACTGACTAGTGAAGTTTTAGAATCAAATGGTAAAAAAGTGATGTCTAATCCAACGTAACACTTGGTCAAAAACCAAATTATGTTGTAGCAACGCTTTAAAAATATTATCCGATGTTTATTACGATGAAAAATAGGTTCTTCCTCAATGGCTACTGTTTGCGGCGGGAGTTTAGCACTCATGGATGCGGGTATACCAATATCTTCGCCAGCAGCGGGTGTAGCTATTGGTCTTGTGACTAGGTACAATGAAACTAAAACGGATATCGAAGACTATAAAATATTAACTGACATATTGGTAAGCTTTGCTGTATTTTGAAAGTTTAATTTAATTAAACAAGAAACTGTGATTATTTCGTCGATTGATAGACGAACTTTTTTATCTTTTATTTATATACTTTCAGGGAATTGAAGATTATCTTGGCGACATGGATTTCAAAATAGCGGGTACCAAGCGAGCATTCACTGCTCTGCAAGCTGATGTGAAGATACCAGGAGTCCCGCTAAAAATTATTATGGAGTGCATACATCAAGCAACAGTTGCTAAATCAGAGATCTTAAGACTTATGAACAATGTGTTACGGGAACCGCGATCGACTAAAAGGGACAAAATGCCGATTGTCGAGAACTTACAAATTCCTATTCATCAAAGAGGAAAGTTTCTTGGAGTCGGTGGGATAAATCTGAAAAAAATTCTATTAGAAACTGGAGTGCACGTAAGATAATTTTTCAATTGTATTCCAGAGAAAAAGAAACGGAAACTCTTATACAAAAAATTTAATATATTACATTAAAAAGATAGTTATTTTATATAAATGATTAGTATTTAATTGATAGATTGCACAAATTTTTCCATTTTTTAAGATAATTTTACTTTATTTTTCAGATAAATCCACATAATGAGGAAACGTATTATATTTTTGCACCGAACGAAGGTGCCATGACTGAGGCAAAAGAGATGATTGAGAGTATTTTGCAAAAAGATCGCGAGCCGACATTAGAGTTCGGTGGCATATATAAAGCGAAAATAGTCGAAATTCGGGAAACTGGCGTTATGGTGACGTTATATTCCAACATGGTGCCCACATTTTTGCCCAACTCTCAGTTAGATCAGTGTGTGATTCATCATCCGAGTGCTCTGGGTCTTGAAATAGGTCACGAAATAAAAGTCAAATACTTCGGACGAGATCCAGTGTCCGGACAGATTAGGTTATCGCGAAAAGTGTTGCAGCAACCTACGAAAGTCGTGAGAAGTTTGCATCGCGATAAAGAAGAAAATGGATAAAAATTTTATTAAATTTAAATCGTTATATAAATTTTGAAACGACACAATTTACATATATCAACAATTCATGTTTTAAAGAGACAATGAAAGTCTAGATAATTTTCCGAAAAGTGTCTCTCAATATCTTTTTCTACAGTTTTAATTTTATATACATATATATGTATATATGTGTGTATATATAATTTGTTAAGTATTACAGTTTTTGTATGATACCACTGTTGAGAAGAAAATTAATAACGAGAGATGAACATGTGACCTGTAGTATTTTTATTAATTCTCAACTTTCTCTCTCTCTCTCTCTCTCACACACACACACACACACACACACACACACACACACACACTCACTCACTCACTCACTCACTCACTCACTCACTCACTCACTCACTCACTCACTCACTAGATTTAAGGAAAACGGAAGTAAAAGAAACACATGGTTATTAAATGATAAAGTTATCTCTTATTATATTTTTTCGTTTACATGTATGTTTCTTCTACGCATATATTTAGAATATATCTTTTTATAAATCATGTATTGGGAAACTTCGAAAACTGGGATATGCATGTGACAGCAGTACATTTTTCAGTCAAATCGCATGAATATGTCTGTTTTTCTTTGCACATAATGACATAATAAATGAATAATTGTTTGACGATCTTTTACCTAAAATATTTCACTTCATTTAATATAGAACTGTCAGGAGTCTGTGATTATTTTTGATGACACAAAGCATTTGATATGGCAGCGCGTTTATTTTATCGCTACGTATGCAAGCGGAGTTCTTCGTTTACACTTGGCATTGTGGTCAGTGCGATGTTCTTTGAAAGAGCTTACGATCAAGCTTGCTTGTACATATTCGAAACCGTAAATGATGGGGTACAAAAACTGATTGCATTTATGCTATATATTATATATTCAAGATTGTTGTTTTATAAAGTAGAAAAAATTTAGAAATTCTAAAATAAATTTGTTTTGCACGTAATAACTTTTTGTCACACACAGAGACTTTGGAAACATATAAAACATCGTTATGAGAATCCAATTATCGAAGTTCAAGATGCAGACAACAGTAAAACAGAGCCTACTCCCCGATGAAAAAGATCGTTAAAAACTTTGTATATGTATGTGCAGGCATAGTTGAAATAATAATACTACAACAGCTCGATGTGAGACAGGTTATTATTATTCGCTTACAAAAAGCAAGTACACATATCATTTGATCTTTAATTCACTTAAACACAAACTATGTATCTGATGCTTCAAAAGCTTGTTGAAAAATATATTTTGTTAGATTTGATAAAAGCAATAAATTTGTTGCCGGATTTGTATTGTATTGTAATACAAAAAAGCATTTACAATACAAGTGTTATTAATATTTTATTTTGCAAATTTTCATGATAAATGATCTTTGAAAGATATCTATCAGTCGAATTATAACCGATTGCCTAGGACAGATCCTTCCAACTCGCGCACGATCGCGGCGCGCGCCATAAGATATCTCTATGCAGTGATGCATGTGATCAGTTGAAAGGTTCTGGCCTAGAAGTGATAACTTTTTGACTTTTGACTTTTTGATTGATTTCTGACTTTTTTGATCTTATATCCGGTTAATATTCTTAATCTTCTTTTATATAATTTTGTTATATATAATATCAGTATTACGTGTTCTATGCGAACGCGTATATAAATACCCCACACAGAACAAAAACTCCATTAGATGTTCATTAGACGAGTTTTACTTAAAGTCGAAATCCAGTCAATTCTCAGTTACTAAGCAGTATAAAAAAGTGCAATTTTACAAAAATATTGTTTTGTGTGCGCAAAAATGACAAGTTTACCAATTGTAAGTTTTGTACTTCTACTTTATATATTACTACAATATTTTTACTTTATATATTACTAAATTCTATTTACGTTTTAACTTATTTATGTGGTTTTCGCAAAAATTATAAATATACATATCTATGTATTAATGTGAGCATGATGCATGTACTCTCGTGTTGTTAATTATTACAGTAAGTTCTGTATATAACAGAACTTTCGTATTTTTATATTATATTTAAATTAACTCTGAAATAAATTTACATTTACTACAAAAAATATATTAAAAAATCACAGAAAGTTCTGTAAAAAAATCGATTTTAAAGTAAATACAAAATCGCGAGAAAGTAATTAAAGTTTGAAATGTCTACTACATTTTCTATGTGTTTTTTTAATTGTTTTGCATTATTACATTATTGCTTATTATATTTGCAGATTAAAAGCACGATAGTGCTTTTATTGTGCCAGACTATAATCATTACAGAAGGTATAAAAATTCTAAATTTGTATAGCGAAACAGAAGACTTTATTCAAAAAGCACCTTTTAATGAAGAACACATTTTTATAAAACGATGTACTGATGAGCCGGAAAATATTAATTTAACCTCCTATAATTTGATAAAAATAAAACATCATTTTTCTAAAAGTACGTACATTAGAAGTGTATCTTTGCGAGATAATAAGTTAGAGGATATACCTTCAAGAATGCTAAAGAACTTAGTTTATTTAAATTGTTTAATTTTATCTCAAAATGAAATTAATATCTATGAAGGATTCTCAATTAGACACGACTTTATAAGTATCTTAGATTTAAGTCTTCAAAAACCATCAAAAACAGATGAATTTGCTGTTGAAACTTTTAATGAAAATTCTGTCCAAATAAAGAACAATTACAATAAAATTATATTTGATAGTTCTAACATGTGGTTGCCAAATTTACAATATCTCGATATAAGCGATAATGCTATTTCCTCTTTAAGAGAAGATTTTCGTACAAATTTTCCAAAATTAACCCATTTGTATTTGAATAATATAAATGCCTTAACTGTAGATTCGTTTTTATTTAGCAATTTATTACCAAAATCGTTACGTTGTCTTTCCTTGAAAGACAACAAAATAAACGATTTTAATTTTAATAATTCTGCAGCCATTGTTACTTTATATTTAGATCAAAATCCGTTACAGAATGTTAGTATTATTTCGTACACATTGAAAACCTTATCATTGTCTAACTGTATGAATTTAAATAACGTTCATATAAATACACCAAATTTAGAATATTTGGATATTTCGAAAACCAATATTAACGTTTTAACTGATTTTATAATTACTGTTAATAATTATGTAATTACTAGTTCTTTAAAAACTCTTATGTTAGATTATAACGAATTTACTAAATTTCCACTATTAACTGGATTTCATAAGTTAATCGAATTATCAATTAATTATAATATGATCGAAACTATACCAGGAAATGCGTTTGCGAATTTACAAACTTTAGAAAAATTACAGATAAAAGGTAACAAACTTCGATATATTGATGCGAACACATTTATTGGATTATCAGGATTAAAATATTTAGACCTGTCAGATAATAATTTAGAAATTTTATATGGCAATTGGATACTTCCGTTAGTGAATCTGAAATATTTAAATGCGAATACAAATAAATTTGATACTCTTTTGGATTTAGGTGTTTATAACTCGAATTTAGAACATTTATTTATAAAAAATACTTCTGTGAAACAAATAACATCCGATGATATAAGTTTATCATTACCAGATGGGATTAATGTATACATATAAATATACATATATTGATATAAATATGTATGAGTATAGATATATATTAAGCAACTTATAATTTTTACTTAATTTTTATTAGTTCTTATCATTATAAAAAAAAGCTATAGCGATCTTTACGTTTCATTTGTGTGATAATTCTTTATCTGTGTCTTATATTTATGTAAGAATATGAATGAGAATTTCCTTCTTACAACGTAGATTTGTACGGTTTTATATAATGTCGCAAAGTATATATTACATGTATATGTTATTAATGTGTACATACAAAAATTATACATATAAACATGTATGTGTAATATATGTGTATATATGATATGTGCATATAAATTGTAAGTATATATCTATACCTATATATACAATAAAAAAAATAGTTTGGGAATCACCGCATTGAAACTGATACTAAGTGTGCTATAAGTTGTCTACCTGCTGAGTAGGTACGCTGATATAGAAATTCTTCAGTAGAAAGACGAATTCTCGCTTGTGAATAAAAATCATTTCAAGAAAATATACGCTGATAGTTCAGCATTTTTATTTTTATCTATACGTACATGCACATCTTTTATTAATATTTTAGAGTATCTTATACATCGTCTTATTACATTGCGCACTCTATGTAAAGTGTCATGTGTGATAAAAAAAATTTGTAATATTGAAAACTAATAAGAACAAATTTCCACTTCTTAAAAAATTATATTTTTGTAGACAAGATTTAGATTATTTATGTCAAATTTTATATCATTAGTCGTTAAGTGATGCGATATCTATGTAAGTCTATCCATAAGAATGTATGAAGCTTCTGAGAAATATTCGTGGGGCATCATTTTACTTGCTCGTGGCCAGGACAGTACAACGATAGACTTTTCACCCTTGCCTATATGAAAGTAAGATTATTGCAAATTTTATTATTTTTTCTTTATACATTAGATATATATTTTTCTATATATGTATCATACGTACATAATAATGTACGTATATATTAATTATATATACATGTAGATAAAGCATAAAAATAGTACATATATGTATTTAAAAAAAATATGCATAAATAAATCCACAGGATTTATTTATAACAAACAACTACAGAAATATATAACAAGACTAAAGAGAAAGAGAGAATAAGCACAAAAAAATATATTTTTAATAAATAAAATGTATAATTACATAGATATTTTGCTTAGTGCGTTATGCAGACAGCACTGTTATTTGAGACTGCTAAGATGGGGCCCATGAGATCATTGCTAGTATATAAGAGGGTTTCGTCGTTCGCGCACGATAAAAGGTGTCCGGCTATTCAAACGAGCGCATCGTACAAGGTTCTTACATGTGTAAAAAAGTTTAACAATAATCCGAGCAACAAAGCTGTAAATGGTAAGTGTCACAAATTCTCTTCCTCAGAATTTTACTGTTATTTAAAACTCAAAATATTACTTCACGTAATATATATTTCTATTTTATATGCTGTTATTATTATACGTTGTTCCGTGTGAGTTTTAATTCTTATTGAGTAATTGATGCTTTGTGTACTTCATCATTGATTGTTAATTTATATTGTTCTTTTATGTAAGTTTATTTATTATATAGTTTTGTTTTACTTTTATATTATAAAAGTAAAAAAGTTCCGCCTTCCGCGTATATTTATTTGTTTTTTCTCTCAAGTTTTAATTATAATAGTTTAAATATATGTATATCTTTATTTTTTCAGATGGCGTTAGCTTACAAACTTATCATTTTCTTTTTTTTTGTTATCTCACATGTGGAAAAAACTACAACTTCTACGAATCCTCTCGTTTTCGTCGATACTTATTCGAAAATTGTGAGAGGACAAGTTCAAACTTTCTCAGTAGAGCCTAATACATCAACACTTAGTCCAGTTACTAAACCAACTAGACGAATATCTGTTAACACACTCCACGAAGTTACCTTTAATTTTTCTAACGTGGGTCTTCAGAAAATCGGTTCAGAGTTCATTAAAAGTGACGACATCATCAGTCTCAGCCTCGACAATAATTATATAAGTGATATTTCGCAACACGCCTTCCGCAAAATGCGAAATCTCCATTATCTGGATCTCTCGACGAACAGAATCCCGAAGGACAAAATACTGTCGTTTAGCGAAACCGACAGACTGATGACTCTTATTATCAATAATAACAATGATAGCAGGAATGTAGAGGTGTTAAAGGAATACGGGATTTTCAGTAACTTGGAACATTTATATCTGTGCAATAATCAGCTGAAGAATATGCAAATTCCGTTCAATGTGACAACACCTAAATTGACTAATTTGTATCTGAGCAACAACAGCATTACTTCCAACACTGTCTTCGACTACATTCCATGGACGTTGACTCATCTTCATTTGGACAAGAATTCAATTGATCAAGTTGAACACGACAAACTTAGGTAATAATATTTGTACATTAAGTAAAAATCAATTATTTAAGTTGATTAATTCCTCTTGTTTATATTTACGAGAAAGCATTTAATTAACTTCGTGACATTGGTCTTTTTTAATTATCATTACTGTTTTTGGCACCGATACTAATTATTACTGTTGTCGCATTAATTATTGTTGCTGTTATTTACTTTTGCTATTATTATAATTATATTTATCTCTTAATTCAGATAGATTTTTTACAATTTCAGAAATCTACAAGAACTCGTTATGACCAACAACACTATTACCAAAGTGTGCTTAGAATGTTCAGGGGAATCCATATCCTTGAAAAGCGCTACTTTTATGCGGAAGTTAATTCTATCGGAAAACTTAATTTCGGAAGTGGCATCCGATGCATTCAGAAACACAGGACGTCTAGAATATTTGGATTTATCAAACAATAAGATTACCAATTTGGACAAGAACGTTTTCAATAACATGTTACACTTAGTTACTCTCTCCTTGGCTAATAATACTCTTTCTACTGTACCGTACGTGTGTTCGATGTTGCAGCTAAAAATTCTGGACTTGGCTGGAAATCGTATTGGCGCGGTTCACTCTGATAACTTCAAATGCAACAACATGAAACTGGAATATTTATTTTTATCGAATAACAATATGACTACTATTCAGGCCGGGGCATTTTTTTATCTCCCTAGCCTAAAGTATCTCGATCTTTCTGAAAATCATCTGATGGAACTTCCGACGCAGTGGTCATATGTAACTTATTATGGCTATAATTATACTACTTCTTACTATACTTCTTCTGGTGGTTTGAAGGAGCTGCATCTTGAACAAAATAACTTTAGGACTGTAGACGACATATTGCTAACTGGTCTCACGTCTCTACAACATGTTTATCTTGACGAAAATCCTATATTAACATTAAACGTGAAGCCTATCCAAAATCTTCCGCCGCAGTTGACATTCCATATAAAAAATATGCGAGAGAAACCGGATAATATTAAATCGGATAATAGTCCGAGGAATACCGAGGAATCTGACAGTGATGAAGAAACATTTTAACGAAGCAACGAGAGTTCTGAAAAAGAAAATATAAGAACTATAAGTAAGACTACATTATAAAGCAGGAGATCTACAAGTTACATGTAACTATTGTTAAATAATTATAGTTTTGTTTTTTGTAACTTAAAATGAAACATACTTTCGCTACACACAGCTATATATTTCTTCTAATTGTTTCTAGTTAAACTTTATCTTGTATTCTTTTTCAAAAACAGTTTTTTATTATTTTAAATCAAAACAGTATATTGCGAAACAATAAGAAATATAGAGGATAATGATCATCAGTTATATTAATTGTATTAATTTTATAATTTTGATAAGTTTTTTTTTAAATATCTTTTTTCTCCTGCTTTTTCTTCTCAGTATTAACTTTCGTTTATCACCGTACATATAAAGTGCACGTGTTAGCGAATAACAATTTCATATTTTTATATAATGATATGTGCAACACGATTTTGACAATAATTGCTTGCAATTTCTTTTTTAAGTAGTCAAATAGTTACTTTTTTCGCTTTAGTAGTGTAGTGTCTAGTTTTATTAGGCAGATGCGCAAGTTTTTGAATACAATATACGCATTTCTTTTCTTTATAAACTGCGTACTTTAAGATTATATGATAAATACATACTAATTGTAACTGCGTACAGTTATATCGCTCATACTTTATTGCTTATATTTTTTAAATAAACGTATTTTGTAAAAAAAACTTGTTGATATCAACACATAAAACTGAATTTTATATATATTTCTTTATTTCTACCGATTATTGCTTGTTGATTAAAAATAACTGAATCAGCATGTGTATAATTGTTGATTTATTTTCATAATATTTGTTTTGTAATGTAATAATTTTTGAAATTGAATATTAAAGTGAGTATCACGAGGAATAAACAATCTCATCGTATTTTGCGTTACTAATGAACTGAGGCGGTTAGACGTAAGATGTCGACTCAGATACGTTTGCACTCTTCACAGTACGTCGGTTACGTGTGAAAGGGTTGATGCGCAGGCGCATCCGAGCAGCAGACAAGAACGGCGACGCGATGTAGGGGATGATGCAGCGCAAGAAGAACGGAAAGAGGGTGGACATTATAGCGTGACGAGGATCGAGTTCAGAGCAACGGCACGTATAGGAATTTCATAAAAGAGCGACAAGAGCGATTTTCCTTTCACAAAAGACATGATTAGGTTTAAATTGTGTAATTCCTTAATTTTTCAATTTTCTTGTTTTATGTTACACAAGACTTGTTTAATCAATTGTACGTAAAAATATTGAAAGTATTTAAAAACTTTTAGTAGTCATTCATGCATGTACGTTTTGCAAGAACGTGGCTTTGAACAAGTCGGACCGCGTTCGTCCGTCCCTGGTTCCAGAGGCGTGGATGAGGGTTGAACGAGGTAACGCTGTAACAAGGACGGAAAACGTGAGAATGAGCAAAGAACAATTTCAAGAAGGAAGACAGAAAGGATCCAAAAAACGAAAAGGATGGTGAACGGGATAGCGAGGGTAAATTCACGGAAGAATAACGATAATCCGTTAGATTATCTATACAAAATCTACGAGTAATGCTATCAAATTTCCGGACTTAAAGAGCAGAAAGGAGAGTTTCTCTCGAAAAATAATTCCTCTCCGGGAATTGTTCGTCATAAGTAAACTAGCGAATTGTAACTGTTTAATCGTATTACGAGACTAGGACACGAGAATTGTAAGACTCGTGGCTACTTTTACTTAAAAAAACAAACAAACAAAAAAATTGAGAAAAAAGAAAACGTTTGCGATAGCGCGAAAAAAAAAAAGAAGGTAAAGTGGCGCACGAGGGTTCGATAAGGACAAAGATATAAATACGGAGGGGGACATTAGAGAAAAAAGCGTCAGATAGAAAAAGAGAGGGAGAGAGAAAGTAGGGTTGTTAGATGGAAAAAGCGCTCCGGACACTTTGCACAAGCAACAAATACAAGCTACTGGGCTGCTGCGTGATAAAGCGTGACAAAGAGCGAAACAGAGGGACGCGCGCAAACACGCGGAAGGCGGCGGCGTTTCTTCGCGAAACGCGATGAAGACGGGAGGTACCTCGCCGCGCCGAACGAGCTCAGGGTTACGTTGCGTCGGTGCAGTAAAGTCGACAGAGATGAACATACCTGCCGGCACGTAGGAGCGGACGAGAACAAAAATATATATATATATACGTGTATATATATATATATAATCGCGGCGAGGGTGGTGGTGCCGTTAGCGCGCGGGTAAAATAGACAAGGACGAAAGCATCATCGACGCGATGAAGTGAAATAGAGACGGAGATACCGCCAGCACTGTAAAGTCGACAAGAATAGAGATAGTACGCCGCGAGACGGACAGAGACGAGGATATCGCTGACGACGAGGTCGGCGATACCGTCGGCATGATGTAGTAGACAAGGATGGGAATATCGCGGGCGTGTTGCAGCCGACGAGGATGAGGCTAGAGCGAGACGAGAGAAGGCTAAAGGGCGAGTTGGGGAGAAGTAAGGGGATAGGGTGGCCGCGCGTCTGGCTAGCTCGAGACACCACTCCCCACTCGGTCTGGCTGCTCTCTCCTCTAGCTTCCTCTCTTTCTCTCTCTCCTCTTTCAGTGTTCGTTCGAACGCGGCCCGGTACGGTTCTATCTACCCCGTTGGTGTAGAAGGGTCCGCTTCGTGATGGAAACTCGCTGCCGCGGTGGTATCGGTGGGTTCCCTCGGTAGCCGGTTCCCAGCGCCGATGTTACCTTCCTTGGGGTGGATCGCGCGGTTCCAGTTAGTGTCTTTCCGGATGAGAGCAGGTGTGTGTGAGGAAAGAGGGTTCAGCGGAGTGAGAGAACGTGCGTGAGTGCGAGAACACGATCAGGACACAGTGCGGAGAGACAGACAAAGAAAAATTCGTTCGAGACTCGTCCGATGAGAGAACAATGTCGAAGATCTTGATAAGAATATTAAGTTAATCAGTAAGGAGACTAGAAACGTCAGCTTCGTGATCAAACATTGCGGTTTGCTGATATGGTTGTGTTTGTTGGTGGAGTTTCCGATACATCATCATCCCCTTGACAGCAAAAAAAGAAGCAGCACATTTATATCGCGCGGGAAAGATCGAATCGAATTCGTCGGAATTTTCACGTTCGACATTAAATCTTAAGTTTTTTTTTCATTTAGTGTCTCTCTCTCTCTCTCTCTCAGTAGTAGAAAGAAAAATTCGTGAAGAGAAAAAAAGAAAATTATAATTTAAAAGTATAAAGAGATAACAGCGAGTCTTCAGCTTCGGTTGTTTTCCTCGAGTATTAAAACAGTAACCCGTTTTTGCTGTTTTTGTCTTCGTTTGCAAATATAGAAAGATATAGGGTGACGAAAATTCTCGTAGGAATATTGTTAGAGTGAGTCACGGGTGTGAGAAAATATCGTAAAACCGCTCTAGTTATTCTCAATGAGAAATGAGACTCTTGGCGGAGCTTCATTCCCGAAAAGACAACAAATAGATCGCTAGGAAGGCGCAAAAAAAAAAAAGTTCTTCTACTTGCAAGTTTTCGGAAATAGATCTCGGACAATATGTCTGGGAATTACTCGACGCACTGCGAGCCGGGCCTGGTACTACCGGTCTGGTCTCCGGAAAAAAATTTGCATCTAATTGACATCATCTTCCGGGGTTTGGTGTACTTCTTTTTTATGCTGTATCTGTTCATCGGCGTGTCGATCATCAGCGACCGCTTCATGGCAGCCATCGAGGTGATCACGTCCAAGGAGAAAGAGCTCACGGTACGCCGTCATGGCAGAGAACCGCAGATTATCATAGTGCGAGTGTGGAACGAGACGGTGGCCAATCTGACCTTGATGGCGCTTGGCAGCAGCGCGCCCGAGATTCTGTTGTCTATTATAGAAATTTGGGCGAAGAACTTCCAAGCCGGCGAGCTGGGTCCGGGCACGATTGTGGGCTCCGCCGCTTATAATCTCTTCGTTATCATATCTCTGTGCGTGTTCGTGATCCCGAACGGAGAGAACCGCAAGATCAAGCATCTCCGCGTTTTCTTTGTCACCGCCACTTGGAGCATATTCGCGTACGTGTGGCTGTACATCATCCTGGCGGTCACCAGTCCGGGTGTGCTGGAAATCTGGGAGGGTATACTTACCTTCCTGTTCTTCCCGGCCACCGTATTGACGGCTTACATCGCCGATCGACGACTGCTGCTTTACAAGTATCTGCACAAGGGCTATCGGATGAACAAGCGCGGTGTGATCGTGCAGGCGGAGGCTGGGGATTCCGAAATAGGGGTGGAGCTGGAGATCAAGCCGCAGCAAGATGGTCTCCACGGTATAGTGGACCGCTTAGCCGACGCCGACTCCCCCGAAGCGAGGGAGTTCGAGCAGACCCGACGTGATTACATCAATACTCTGAGAGAATTGCGCAAGAAGTATCCAACTCAGCCCTTGGAACAGCTGGAGGTGATGGCGCACGAGGAAGTGCTGGGCAAGGGTCCCAAGAGCCGGGCCTTTTACAGAGTGCAGGCTACGCGGAAGATGGTGGGCGCTGGCAATCTCAGCAGGAAGATAAGCGAAAGAGCGCAGAGCGACCTCAGCGAGGTCAAGGCTGAGCTGCAGAAAGCGGAAGCCGAGAGCATTGACATCGAGCACGTAAACGCCATGAGGGTATTCTTCGAACCTGGCCACTACACCGTGATGGAGAACGTCGGTACCTTTGAGGTGGGTGTCACCAGGACGGGAGGTGATCTGAGCAAGCCCTGCACCGTAGACTATTGCACAGAGGACGGCTCCGCCGAAGCGGGATCCGATTACGTGAGCGCTAAAGGAACTCTGACCTTTGAACCTGGCGAGACCAAGAAGACTATCAAACTCTCGGTCATCGATGACGAGTTGTTCGAAGAAGACGAACATTTTTATGTCAGGTTTGTGAGATCGTTGCAAATGTTTTTTTTTGCAAATATTTATAACGACACGAACTGTTCGATATAAAGAAAAATAATTTTTAAAACTGAAATTGTTTCTTTTTGTCGTAATTTTATCGATCGAAAATTCAAAACTGTCTGTACGTTTTAACATAAGAAATTCATGTTTCTTTGTACGTGCAAATATTTGTTAACAACTGCAACAGGACGTCTCATATAATTATCGGTGACTAGTAGTTTCTACAGATGATTACGCGTAATTGTTCGAACGTAATTGAACCTCCGACGTCGAAAATAGAATTTACGTTATTAAAAAGCGCGATAGCTTCGATTTCGCCAGAAAGAGGCGTGGTTCTTAAAGTGCATCTGTGCCGCACAGTACGTGCACCGCGATCACAGATCATCGATTAAACAGCGAAAGAGGCAATCATTCAATTAGATTCGAACGAGTAGCATCCGCAATTTAATCAGTGGATAAGCCGCTCGTCAATTTAATCAAGGACGTTAGGAGCAATTAGCGTGGCCGTTTTTCTTCGTGCAATTGACGCACTTATAACGACGCCCTTCGTACAAGTCTGAAAAATGTCTGAGATGCACGCGCATTTTTGAAACTTCGGTAATTTCGAAATATGTGAGAGATCGCGTGTTAATTAAAGAATATATTTTTCAACGTTCAATTAATATTTTTACCGCTCTGTCGGAAAAAAGTGTTTTTTTTATTTTCCTCTTCTTCGGATAAATATCCGCGATCGCGCTAAAATTGAATGGATGACGTCACGTGAAAACGAGTATAATTAGTACAGCCTCTACTTATGTGGGACGACATTACGATGAAGCCGTCTTGTTGCGTCACAAAAACACATACTCCGGTGGCAAAGGACACGTAGAAGTGACACTACACGAGTCGGCTTTGAAGTTTCGCTCCGCTTCAACCGCATTATGTTTTTCAATATGTATACATGTACGGTTTATCTCTGTTTCTTTTTCTCTCTTACTGTTCGGTCTTCTCTGAGAGAGTTTCTCTCCTTTAGAAGCTCGCGCGCGCGCGCGCGAAAGAAAAAATACGTACCACATCTCGCGGTGGAAATAATGCGGTAAAAACGCGAAGAATAAAAAAAGAACGCGCAATTAGAACGAATAGATTTTTATTTCACGTCATGATCGGAAATTACGGAGCTCGTGTGTTGATTCGGTCACAGATGACCTGATATTTTGCGTATTATTTTGCAACGTGTAGCAGTAGTGCGCCTCGCATGTCGCAGATTACATCGTAAGGTCGTGCGCGGGAACCGCACGCGGTTATAACGTTTAAAAGTTAAGTGTTCACGCTCTCAGATAAACGCGTTTGATAATTTCGACCGTAGAGTAAAATCCGCGAAAATAATGTACACACATAATGCTAATTTCCTCCTTTCCTTCCCGCGTAAGTACATTGTTACATTTCTGCGTCGATTATTTGTATAATAAAGTTTTGCACTGATTTGCCGACGATGTAGGTCGAGGAGAGATCTTCCGTGTTATACTTCTTTATACACGCGTCACACGATTTGTGAATTTAAACATTATTGGTTTTTATTCATATAGCTTTCGGCGTGTCTCGCGTGTGCGCGTGAATTATTTTAACCGTCGCCTTGTACAAATGACACAGAGAGAACGTGCGCACGCGATCTCGTGAGAGAACCGAAATCTCTCTTCTCCTCTCTCTCTCTCTGACTCGCGCGCTCAAGTAAAATAAAAATATAATAAAAGTCGCAATAAACATAAAATAAAACGGGAGGGATACAGCGAGATCTTCTTGTGGAAAAAACATCAAAGATAATCAACGAATCAGAAGAAGTTTCGGATGAAAATTCTCTTTGAATGACAAATATTCAAGATTGAAATTACAGATCAGCCTATCTGCGTATATATATATCTGATTAAAGTATTCTGCGGAATATAAAATTTTTAGATGGAAAGTAAAGAAGAGAGAGAGAGAGAGAGCGAGAGAGATTTGACTTTCAGATTACAGAACACGCGGTCAGAAGCGCTCATCGAATCGAAAGACGACGGAGCCCTCGAGAAAGTTATTTATAGCACACGGTCGTTACGAAATAATTATTATCAAAATATTTATTATTAAAAGTTAAAATGTGTTTGAATATATATTGTACGATGCTATTTCTAATTAACTTGTATTACACCATTTCTCGAATTTATAGTGACAAGTTTCCGGATCCTGTTGCCCGGCAAACCTTATCGCGTCGCTATCACGCGAATTCGAATTTCTGTTGTGTTTACGAGCGAGTGTCTCGAGGCAATTCAATACGGGAACGGTTTTATCACGCTCGCGTACTCAACGTAGTTGTCGCCTCGCACTTGCTCGCGAACATCGCTAGCGACCGTGGGGACACAGTTGTTGGATTATAAACAAGTTCACTTCCCGGAACTATGGCTACCGGTCACTTATCGCGACTATAGATCACGAGGGATACTGACCTTTCCTTCTGAAAAGCTTATAGACGCGAAAGAATTTAAAAGTGTCACTTTTGTGACGTATATATTTATTACTTGTACACCGAAGCCATCATGTAACTTTAGTTCTGCCGCATTTTGCGCCGCACTATAGTGCATTTCTTCTTTTATCTATTGATTCGTTTTTTTTGTAATATCATAAAATAATATTGTGTCAATGTTTTTCTGACGTTTTAGACTCAGCAACGTGTCGCAGCCGGCGATGCTCGTCTCACCGAGTCTGGCGACGGTGATGATCCTGGACGACGATCACAGCGGCATTTTCGGCTTTCCCGAGAGAGACGTGGAACTGGTGGAGAGCGTGGGTCAGTATCCCCTGCGCGTGGTGCGTTACAGCGGGGCCCGAGGCCGCGTCGTCATCCCCTATCGCACGGTGGAGGGCACCGCAAAACCTGGCAAACAGTACGTGCACATCGAGGGCAGTCTGACTTTCGAGGACAACCAGACGGAGTGAGTAGAAAACTCACTACTTTCGTTTTTACTTTCTTTGAATGGTAATTAAGCTGGATTAATTAACAAAGAGGAAAAAAAATTAATTTTTTTTTTACTGTGTAGCTTTTTTTATTTTTCATCTCGCTCTTGTCGAGCTCATTAACTCCAAGGGCGAACTTGTATCAACAATCTCTTTTTCTTTGAATGATTGATGTTCGCTCAGGAAAAGGAAGTTTCATGTCGAAGAGCGGGAAAGAGCACCCCCCGAGAGTAACACGTGTTGTATGTAGATACTTTTTACCTCTTATATAATTTTCGTTCCGCGAATATAAAAGAGTGAAAAGAAAAAAAATGAGATCGATAGGATTTTTCATAATTCACAGCTTTTCGGGACGGAGAAAATATCCAGTAGCTCGTAAGATCGCGTCAAATAAATGTCGTAGGGTCGTAAAGAGAGATCGATAGGGAATTCACTGCCAGAAGGGAAATTTTTACGATGTAGTAACGATCAGACGAGAAAATATATAAGAGAGAACGTACACAAGCGTGTGTTTATTATCGTGCAATTAATCGAAAAACCGTGTGTGGGTGCGCGGTATATCATAAAATGTCAGAAATTCTTTCTGTATAATTTCTCGTTAAATTGCGAGTCAGAGCCAATTTCTGTTTGGATATCTATTTGGATAAAGATAATTAATCCGTTTTACCAGATTTTTTTTCAATATTTATTATCCAACATCAATAGAACGTATTTAATAATTAGTTTAATTTGCTGTTAATATAATTTTTATTATTCATCTTGTTGTACGCGGATA
This sequence comes from Pseudomyrmex pallidus, assembly GCA_014825455.1. NCBI lineage: Eukaryota > Metazoa > Arthropoda > Insecta > Hymenoptera > Formicidae > Pseudomyrmex > Pseudomyrmex pallidus. Next base: position 124,556 of record QVNV01009241.1, read on the forward strand.
CTTGCCACCATTGTTTTAACATCAACACGAAATGTGTTGATTAAAGAAAGAACACGCCGCTCTTTACATCGATTTTGGATTAATGTGCATTATGAAACACCGGGAAGTCTAACAATCTTCCTTCACGTAAACCCGGTCGATGTAGAAAAGACTTTGCTCCAACGTGATAAAAGAGACTACAATGTGATTGTTTGGTTGTAATCAATAACTTGTCCACACAACGAAATTGTGAAGGAAACGGAGAATGACGACATGCCTCGCGTGAGTTTTCGCACTCGTTTCCCAAATTCAACGTACACATACGTAACGAAAAATACGTATTGCGATATAATCTGTTATATTTGCTACACGTTCAAAACGGTCTCTCTATCAGACGGTGTTATCGGATCGTATCAGTTACCGAAGGTGCTTGTAGCGAGCATGTTATAACCGCAATGGTTAAGCACAATGTAAGGATCGATCGCTATCGCGGCATGATCGGTAATTAGAAACTCGCGCCGGATAATTAGATCGGCGGATGTTACCCCCGGTGTGTGCTCACTCTGTAAATTAGCGGTATAAAATTACCTCTCTCCGAGAAAATTGTACACACTATAACATTCCGAAAACAGTAATGTTGGATCGCATGTTAAAATATATAAAGACGGAAACTCGGTTACTTCGAGTTGTACACGCGAGGTGATACACAAAATATTCGTTACAATTATTATTTTAATGTTTGCCCCGAGCTCTCTTAAATTTTTACGAGTTAGATTATTGCAGAAACAGTTAACTGTGTGGATGCAAGTTTTATTTTCTTTTTTTTTTATTAAAACGCGTATATGTGTATACGCGTATCGATTGATGAACTAATTAAGTCGTGTTTAATTAATAAGTAACATTTTCGCCAATATATAACAACAATGAGAGAAAGAGAGAGAGAGAGAACGCCACCTGAACCTTGTACATATTACATTATAATGCTTATCGAAATTTCATAACGCCCGATCGAATTCAACAGAGATCGCTTGTCTCTGCTGAATTAACTGCACAACAGGGGATACACTAGGGGATGCTACAGCGTACACAATACGTACTCGTATCTTATCAGTAATTAGCGGCTCGTACGAGAGACAATTAATAGAATGCCGCCCCTTTCATCCATTCGGAATCTTGTATTTCACACGGAACGTGTGTGTATAACGTAACGTGTGTATGTGTGATAAAATTCTACAATCATTACACGTCAGACATCATCTCTCTTAAGAGATAATATTTTTTTTTTTTTTTAAGTAGATTATTACGAAAAAGAATTGTAAGAGTTGTTCCCAATATCGAACGTGTCTCTGCGCAAATAAAGCGCATAAAATTCCGACGCGCGTGTCGAAATCATCATCATGGTATTTAACAATATATAGGCCACACACACGGACTATTGGTCAATGACAGCTCGTTGGAATTCATGCCTACGAGCAATTGTGTGCCGAGTAGTCGAGCGTTATTACCGCGGTAATCAGAATTATGAAAATATCGTGGAATTATATTCCCCGTTTTGATAATCGGGGTTAAATCTGAAATTTATTCGCGATATTTTCAGATTTACGCGAACATAAATATCTCGACATAAAATTATTTTATTACTTCATTTGCAAATTAAAATAATGAAAAACCTGAGTAATAATAACAATATTGTTAAATTCAAAATATCTGTTTTTGTATTAATTGCGGAGAAGCACGTGAAAGAAACACAACAGTAGAACAGTATTCTTTTAATTGTGACTTTCCGAGAGAAAATATATCGCGATTTATCGCTTTCAAGAGCCTGTCCGGGGGATCTAGATAAAAAGATATGGCGCGCGCTTGAAGGCGGGAGACATAATGTTACTCAATCATCTCGGATAAGCATCGGTGATGTTGTCGTCTCTTCGCGGATAAAAAAATAAGAGTTTTTAGAGATGGAGATAAAAACATGGAGAGGTGAACTAATTTTTCCTTCGTTGGAAATAAACGAATCGAATTGTTGTTCGGTGATGTTATTTATCGGATCTGAAACTTTGAAGAAACAAAATATGCGCACTTATTTTATTTATCTGTATAATTAACTTTCACATGCGGTATTAATATTTTTCTTATAAATATATTATTAATCGCGTGAATTTTTTGCAAGCGCGATAAGACTCTCTTATCCTCGTGAACCCGTTCCCAATCTGATTGTGTGTCCCAAACAATTCCATCGTTACACTCGCTTCCGATATATTCAACCCTCTCTAATTTCTCGCGATTGTTCGCAATCCCCTTATTCTTGCTTGCCGAACAACGCGTTGAATTCAACTTATAAAGATTTGACTAACGAATATATATATATAAAATTATATATATTTAACTTGAATATAAATATTTCGAAAAAACTTTCTGTTCCGAACGCAATCTAAGTTGAGTTAACATTCCGAGTTTGCTGAAGATGTTAAGTTGCCTTTCTACTAAAATGACCTACAAAGACCAGATAGGAATCCAGTCGCGCGATCGCGAGAGATTCCTTTCGTTCGTGTATTGTTTCTTCATAAGGTGATTTCGAAGTGGGTCATAAGAATTGATTGTGTAAACTCGAATTCGACGATAAGTCAGCTTGCGCGCGAGAGAAAGAGAGAGAAAGAGAGAGAGACCACCTTTATCGATTTAAGAAGGTTTGGTTAATATTACATTGCTAAATATAAAATTGCTTGTGTCGAGAGGGTGGGACTTTTTTTTTTTATCTAAAGGGCATTCGAGAGTTTCCAGCAAAGTGACGCGCTTATATTTAATACGAGGTTTCTTGATCGTATCATGTGTATACGTATATATACAATTACTAAATAATAACGTTGCTTCATCTCTCTGGTGTATGTTTTAAACAATCGCTCGAGGCTTGTTAGGGATTTTGTTTTCAGCATACGCTGAAGATGGCTTACGATGAAATATCCTTCACGTGACAGAAAGAGTAGCTTACTATGTGTTGAGGTCCAATAAGAAAACAACCGCGCACAGGTGCTGATATTACCTTGTGTTTACCTGGAACGTGCGCGAAATGAAAAGTGCACCATATCGAGGTCAGTAGGGAACGATAATGGACATCGCGTTCGCGCGAAACGTGCGATTTTACCTTTACGACCCTATTAGACACGGGTTTCTCCGCGTCTTTACCTTATTTCCCGTTTGTGAGAGAGAGTTATCGTCGGGGAAAAAATTATCGCCGGAGCAACGCGGGCACACATACGTAGCGCGATCTCGACGAAAGTTTTATTCGTGCGAACAAAACGGTTATTTTTTATTTTTTTTTTTTTTTATTTCAAAAGCAGAAAGAGCGGGGAGAAGCGCCTTTTAACTTGTGCAAGTCGCACGTTCTGACTGCGTATTTAAAAATTCAGACAGTTGAGCTGCCACAAAAAGATAACGAGTGCAAAATAAAGCAATATGAGATGAATAAGGTTTTAATTTTTTTCGCGTTATATTTAAGCCGATGTCGCGCACGTGGGACGCGAAAGCGTCCATTATGCGGTGCCACGTGGTGAGAGATTTCGACGTCTTTCGAAACCTCTCGAATGTGATTTTAACTTCCCCCGTTCCATTAGCCACTGTTTTGCTAAGTTTCCTCCGTCGCTTCTGCTTCTGGCCTCATAAAAACGGATCGGAATAATCGACCGCAGTGTTCAACGCCCGCATGTTATTTTTTTTTCTCTCGTCTTCGTGTGTAAGATTTGTAAAAGACTTTTTGTTTTTTAACTCGACTCCGCTCGAAAAAAAAAAAAGATTTTATTCAATTGTTGAGACGAGCGCGCGAGCTTGCGTCGGCACTGCAGTCCGAATGACGAAAGTGCTGAGGGATGCAACGTAGAGCATTCTCGGGGCTTCCCACCCCTCATTTAGCCCATTTATGTGATCGCACGACGGCGCTTTCCTGGGGCTACGCGCAATTTTTTTTTCTCACAAACTAGTACTCATTGCAATACTACACTCATTGCTTTATGTAAAATCACGTAAAGTGTGTCTTTTGCGAACCCCATCCCCTCGCCGTTCGACTGCATTTCACACTGCGCGTCACATCAAAAGGGTAAAGCGTGCGCGCGCGCGCGCGAGAACAAGCTGCTGCAGGCTGAGCGAAACAAGATGTAATGGGAACGAGTGAGGGATGAGAACGAATATTTGCCGAACGATTATGCGCCGAGGGCTGCGGAGCATGAATAAATACAGATGTAGGCTTCCGCTTTGAAGGGCCGTTTTGATTGCCGAGGCAATACGTGCAATATTCGAGCAAATAGCGCGGGGCGCATCGAATGTTCAAATGTAATGCACAAAGTGCGCGATGTCTGTGCACATCAACAAAATTTCGCTTAGGAATTTTTTCGCTAGCGAATATCGCCGTTAGAAAAAAAAAACAGAACTTTGCTCGTCGATTCGGAGAGACGTTCGCGCGATAAAACTCTGTCGCGATAAGAATTCGCACAGCATTGCGGAGAGTGTTTTTTTATTTTTTTCATTGACGTTTGCGCGCGCACACAAAATGAATTTTAGTGACAAAAAAATTCGAAATATATATATTTTGATATTTTACAAAGTGTAAACGATTTTAAACTAAAGTTTCTCGAGGATGTAATTTCTCGGTTCCGTAAATCACGGGGGTACGTTTATTTATCTCCGAAGTTTGTGTGTATGCGTTTTACGTAACACACCACCGGCACACATACACACGCCCGGTAATTTACATTGCGATTTTACACATGGCCCGTACGCTTTGTATATATCGATGAACACACGATGCAATAGGGACATTATGTGGTAACGCGCCACGCCACAAGAGATGGCTTTAGCGCAGCTAAACGCAGAGCCAAATGTAACTTTTGCCGCGCGAGTCGCGCGGGAAGGACGCGCGACCATCCCGAATTTCACGATGAATTCGCTGCAATCAAATCGAGCAATTAGTCACGCCATCGCGCAAAATTTCGGACAAATTTGCGCAAAACTGCATAATAATATTTACAAGCGATATTTAATAATCGCGAATGTTTACAACAATTATATCGCGTTTCTCGTATCAAAGTTAAATTGTATATTTGTGTTTGTATAAAATAATACAATTTGCATGTAATATATATGTTTATTACTTTGTGATGTTTTCTCTGTTGAAAAGAGACAACAACAATTTGCTTTCACGCGAAATCGTCACGAATATTCAAGTAGTCAGTGACACGCAATTTCCCGCAAATCCCCTTACAGTCCGGGATTCGGAAGAGGAAGGGGGAAATATAACCGGGGGTATCGACTGTTCCAATACCAGATAGATTCGAGACTCGGGGTGAGAAATGAGATGAATACGAGATGAGACGTGGCTTAGCTATTTTTTTTTGCGCTCGCACGTGTATTTCTAAAAATTTCGACTCGGTAAGATAGGTCTTTTCGATTCTTTTTCCCAATGTAATAAGGAAACTAACAATCGTAATGACGTGTGTATTTGTATTTGCAGATTTCGCGAATTCGCAAAAATATATGTACGTAATTTATGCGAGAGAGATATTTGGTGCGTATATACGATGCGAAAAGATGGAGAATATTTTTGAATTTTTGATAAATTCACACGCGTGCGAGTTTAAATTCTAAATAGCTAATCGCGTTTGACGTTGTTATCAAACAAGATGAAAACGGTATAAATAAGTAAAGAGTTTACCCCTTCGAGATAGGAGAGATCAGTGTGTTTATCAGGCGGTAACGTAAGACCTCGTTGTTGCAGCTAGTAGAGGTCGATCGATTTAACGTGCGTACGGACTTAAATGGATATTCTAACGCTATTTATAGTTAGACCTTCCCATCGGCGCTCATCCGTGTATCAACTATGTAGAAACTACTTATCTGTCCTCGATAAAGGCACCTCATCATTCGATACGTATCGCTCGTCTTACGTGTTCTTCTTGGGCTCCTCGAACTCCGGAACAGATCAACTGAAAAATCACGAACACAACGAATGTGATTGCGGGAAAGAAATTTTTGAATAACATTCGCACACGCGCGCAAGTAAGCAGAGAAGATGCGAGTGAAAAATACAAGAATAGCGAAAAAAAAAACAAAGACAAAAACAGAGAGAGAGGATTTAATTTTATCAGTCATATTTTTTTTTCTTTTTTTTGAACTCTGTCATTGTGCGTTTCCGCGCGAATTCTAATTAATTTAATTAATGCGCGAAAGTGCCAAGTGGCTGTCGGTTATTTAATCCGACGGCTTTACTTTGAATTCATGCAAATCAGCTTTAATGAGCTCTCGGGTTTTTACACGTGTTCTGTAATAAGAGCGGCGGAGAGAGCGCGCAGTGGCGACTAGACGCGAATTAAAACCCGAACTTCCAGGCTTTGAAAATTTCTCTGGAAAAAGTTTTACATTTTTTTTGGTCAAATCAAAAGACTATTTTCGAAACACGATGTTTTAAAGTCAAATTATTAAATCCAATAGTAACGAGTAAAAAAAGACAGTTAAAAAAAAAAAGAAACCGCTACGGTGAAGCCTTAGAAGCAGAACGTTAACACATAGCAAACTTTGAATGAATAAATCCTATTTTCCGTGTGTAACGCGCGACGTATATCGCATGTGATCGGTTTAAACTTGTCCGAAACAAATAAAAAATTTGCAAAGTTTCGCCCCGTCTCTTGGGCACCGCTGCGTGTTGGCAGCTCTTCGAGCGTATCAGTTCCGAGATCGCTCTGGCTGTTATGCTTGTTATGATACTACTTTGGCTCACGTAAGGCAATCGGATCGACCCCACGGCGTCGGCGTCGGCGTCGACGGAGAAAGGCGTCGCCGCTTCTCCTCGCCCCCGTGTCACCCGAAAGACGCCGGGGGCGAGGCATTTTTAAACCGCGCTGAAAAGAACCGCCACCTTTTCATCGAGACGCGGTTTCGCCGCTGTATCTTAATTTGTCGCGGCACGCAATATTATCAAAGATAAAAAGTGCCGTAAAGAAAAAAAAAAGAACGATACTCGCAGAAATTACCACACGCGAGATTTAGATTTTTGCTTTCTCGTATATTTCTGTATTTCCGAAGGTGGGGGATGGTTTTTTTTAATGTATTTTCCTTTCACGAACGGAGCGTATAGTGTTTCGATTCGCGTTGCAAGAACAACCCGGGCTCGAGCGACGGCGGAGCTTTATTTGGTACGCTTGGGTGGTGCCTCTCCCGAAATGTCTGCACTCTCCCGCTATAAGGTGCATTCGTGTGTGTACGGTACACGCTCAGGATGAGGAATGAGTCATTCCCCTCCCCCGAATAAAAGTAAAGGAACCAAACTAACCGAACATTTCACGTATGTGCAGAATGTTCTGGTTATATATACGCAACAGATCGGATCATTAAAATACACACGTTTAAAGTATATACACGTTTGATGTATTTGAGAGAGCCCGAAGGGTGGGTGCCCCGCCCTCGTGCATCTCGCATCGGCGCAACATCGCGAATCATTTCAGTTTCTGATTTTCCGAAACGACACGGAATATGCAATCGCAATTTTCGAGGACACCCCGTCGAGCGCAACCCCGAAATTCATTCGGCGCGTAATCAGATTCACCCCGGAAGCATTACGTCGGGAGTTCGCTAATGCACATTTGAAGACGAACCACCAGGCAACGGAGGTGGGATAGAGACCGGAATGGAATATGGTTATGTGTTGCGGGGAATATAATCCGTCGAGGAAACACCGTCGAGTCGAAATAATCGTTTCTGTAAACGCGGACAAAAAAAAAACAACAAAATGCTACGAAGTAACGACACAATTTATCTTGTTCGGAAACTTTGCGAAGGTCGTTAATTGGCAACTTTCGAAACACCGATCCCTCGAACTTGTAATTTTCAAATTACAAGCTCGAAAAGACGATAGGCTCAATTTAGGATTTTTTTTTCTCTTTTAGACCGAAGGAATCGTCGAGGCGAAAGAATTCTCATTTCGAGAAGACACAACCGAATCACGTGATGTAATGCAATTTGCCTTAAGATCCTAAGACCTTCATCAGCACAAAGGGTCGGTTAATCGCGTTAGACGATATCTCAGCCCATTAAGGTCGCTCGCCCGCCGTCGCTTGTAGCCGGATAACTTGCAATTAAGTGCAAACTCGGCGCGACTTTCTCTCTCTCTCTCTTTTTCTCTCCGATTCGCGGATTAATAAATCGCGGTCGCCATTTTTTCCGAGCCAAAGAATAATTGGCGCGCTCCGTCCACGTCGGGCGTAATGACGCGCGATTTTGCGTGGCGGGTGATTCCACGCGATTAAGATGAAACGCGAAAAGTTGTTGGCGAAACATTGACAAAAGATTTTCAAAGAAAGAAAAATATTCCTCCGGCCGCGTTTTAAGAATCCGCGACCGGTGGAAAAGAAGTTACATAAAACCTTGTCTCTAACCTTGAATTTGTACACACGTTCGTCTTTCGAATTTAGAATTTGCCAAAGGCAAATTGGAATGAAACAATTAGATTATAATTCGCGCGTTTGCACGCGCGCGCGTCTCGCGGGATTTAAATTGTCACGCCGAAGAAACGAAACATTAGATTGAAACAGATTGTGAACTCAAAAGCGGGATGGGACGGTTGCATGCGCAATATGAATGAACACGGATTAAGTCTCGCGTGTAACGGTGCTTCACTGTCAGAGATAACAAGCATTACCTGGTTTAATTATAACGCCACTAAATGAAGTCCTCCGCCTTAACGAGCTTTCGTTCCGCTGCACTTGTACAGTTTCATATTACCAACATAACTGCATATTATGAAACCTCAATACACACACACACACACACACACACACACACACACACACACACACACACACGTACACACACATACGCAATCGATTGCTGAACACAGAAAACATGGCATGTGTGAAAGAGGAAAATTCACAGGGGATATAGTCTCGGGGGAGAATACATGTAAGAGTTTGATTTTCTCACTTTACGTAATTCACGTGGTACACGCAAAGAGAGAGAGAGAAAGAGAAACTGTTTCGAAAATAAATGACCAAGAGAGTCTTCTCGCAATAACTATTAAGAGGTCACTAGACGGAAGAAGAAGAAGACCTAACCGGGAATTTTTGCACCAAAGCGAGCGAAAGAGTAATGCTCCAATCCTCTTAATACTCGGTTTGAAGGATGCAACGAAAACGAAGGCGTACGAACGGGGTTGGAAATGTCAGCGTAAATGAAAGCTCCGAAGAAGCTCCGCGCGTTGACGTAAAAAGTTGAAATGTCGACGTGTACGTGAGAAAAATTTCCTTCGACGTGCATTTCTTTCTCGCGCCGCGCCACCCTTGTATACATCATATGTAAAGCGGGCGGGGAGAATGCGCGCGCGACCTATAGATGTGTGCCTACACGACATATGTTTGACATTTTCAAGCTTGTTCGCACGTGTTGTGTTTTACCTGTGAGCGAAGTGTATTCGCGCGGCACGAAGGATCCATATAGTTTCTCCGAAGTATTTGCGGCAAAATGATAAAAACGATCGTTTCGGTCTTCTCCCGCCGCCGAAAGCGCAACTGTCAGTCAAAACTTTTTCGAGGACAGATGTGTATACGCTCTGGCGAGATGTAAAACGGAGAAAGGGCTTTGTCGTACTTGAAAAAAAAAATTTATTTTTTTCCGCGAGCTGCTGTAAAAGAAGAGATTCTCTCTCTCTCTCTCTCCCTTTCTCTTTCGGTAACAATGATGTAAAGAATAACTAGCCGGAGGTGGAATATAGGGGAAGCTTTTGAACTTTTTAAGCTTTTGAGTATCAAGTTGTGTGAAGAGTTGAAGCGCACATGACAAGCGATTTTAAAAAGCTTTCGGGGAGCTCTATTAATTTGTTGCCACTAACAGATCTTTCCCTTTATTTTTTTTGTTTCGCAAAGAATACTGCGCGCTGTTTGTCGATTGAGGAACATAAAAAAAGGGCTTTTATGTTTTTTTAATCGGTGATAAAACGTTTCACGCAAAAGTAAAAACAAAGAAAGTGGCGGAACCATTTGTTTCTATCGGTGCAAACTTTTTCAGTAAAAACACACCAAACACACACACACACCCGGACACAAAATCACTATGTTTGTCCGGTTTGTAAAATAATAGATGAATGTGTAAATATGAAAAAACTGGCGAATGTAGTTTACGAGTAATTGTTTGGTGAGAAAATTCTTTAAACAATAGAGAGATTTATAAGTGGAATATATGAAAATAAAGAGAGATCGCGTTTATATAAAAAACACTTTGAATCACGTAAAATGTGAAAACACGCAATTGAGACAATAAAAACAAACACATTCCACAGTTTTATTCGAAATGAGAGAAAGTTGGCGACAATCATGTAACGCGAGACGTTGTAAAAAATAGTTTTGCGTCATTTTCTTACAAATGATGTATAAACAATTAAATAAATACAGTGCGAGCGCGTCACAAATAACAACCAATTCAAGTTCGATTCTACGTATCGCGCAGTTTTTGACTTTTGACCAAATTTATTCAGACGAGAGTAAGGCGAAGGGAGAAAAGGGAGATGAGAAACTACTTTGCATATCAAAAGGACCTTTTGCCATTCCACTTTCCATGGAAATTGATGACTATCCCCCCATCGGGAAACAACATCGCAATATCCCAGAAAACGACACGCTCTTCCAGAAGAAGTCCTCAATTATGCCTCCTGACGCGCGCTTGCAACTTGCACACAGTTATCCGACACTTAATTACCCGAAGTAATAAATCGATTTCCTCGGTGAGACGCGCCGAGTCTCGCCGTGTGGCTCGAAACACACGACCGGTTCCGCATTTAACCGGTCTGACACCTTATCGTCTTTAATGAATCGATCATCCCCGCGCAACGCGAGAGAATTCAAATACCCGGTGTGTAATTTTGACGAGTTTAATTTCCGGGCGCTGAAGAGACAGAAATCAATGCGTCGAAGGCGCAGAAAAGAATTTTTAAGACCAATCGTCGCGGCGGTTCGATTGAACGCCGCGTTTTTCTCTTTATATATTTCGATTACACGTTGCTCGCACTCGAGGAGAAGAACTCTCTTCTCCCTTCTCTGGGGGAGAGAAGTGCTCTCTTTGTTGTCAAGTGAAATACTGACGCGCAGTATTTGCAAATAACGTGAGAGAATAAGAGAAAGGAAAGATGATTCGAACAAAACACTCGACTCTTTGATTTGAGCGGAAATATTAGCAGAGTGCTGTTTCTTTCCGATACAAATTAGTTGCACTTGCGAAAATGTATTAAACACAAAGTTTTTTTTTTATTGCAAACAATGATCTTGCACACATTTGCTTTTGTTTTTTCCCCCGTTGTAATAAAACCGTTTCGAATAAATCTCGTGATTGTCAACAGGAAGATGATCAGCCTGGAAATAATCGAGGAGGATTCTTACGAGAAGGATGCTCTCTTCTACGTCGAACTAGGCGATCCGTTACTACAAGGAGGTGAGTATTGAGTTTTCCAAACGGAAAAATTTTCCAATCGATACGTTTCGATACTGTCAGCGTTTGTTCAATTTCGATAGACACCGTTCTCTTGTTTTGCGTTTTCCTTTTTGTTTTTTGTTCTCAATTCGATTTAATCTCCGGTGATATGTAAATAAACCTCGATCGCGACGGTAGTTTTTGTCACACAGTTTGTTTCGACGTAAGCTTTTACGTCGATTAGATTTTTAACGGAAAAAAAAAAAAGAGAGAACAACGCGTCGAAGAAAATTCCCTCGTCGATTTATGATTTTTACCTCGGATATATTAACGAGAGTAACGAACGTGCGAATAAAGCAGTAAAAAAAAAAAAAAAAGAGAGATTTTTCATTTTAAAAAATCACGAAACGCGACGATTGGCGACGCTATGCAGTTAAGATTATTAATCGCGATTAATTAATTACGCGATATTTGAAGCGACACATTTTTTTTTTTTTTTTTAATCCACGTGATGTGAGAGCGTTTATAACATTTTGTTCTTGATAAAAATTGATTTCCACGTGTCTCTTCATGCATGTGTTCACGCGCTGGTTCTCCGCCTGGATTCGTCGTAATTGAACGTAAGTCTTGAACAAACGGACACTTTGCGCTTACAGTCCGAATTCTCTCTCTCTCCTGACTGCGCATTAATTAGTCCTGAGCTGATGAATTAATTAATCGCCTCAGTAGCCACACGTACACACACGTATATCAACACACGATTGAAATCATCAATTCACTCGTAATCACTTCACGGGGCTCCCTTTCGCTAACAAGCAGAAAGCAAAACAGGCATGTTTTGTATATATACGATTATCGATTAATTCTCCGTAGTTTTGCGTACATGTATATTTTAAATTGAGAAAGTGTAGAAGAGAGAGTAAATGCAAATTGCAAAATCAAGCTTTTCCTTTCACATGAAACACACACACACACACAAGAAGGAACACGAATTAAGGATCAATAGGTAGTACTCGCTATACGTAGCGTTTATCCCACTTTTAATCAATTATTAATCCACAAGCTTTGTTGGCATTAACTCGTAGAAATAGAGCGTTTTCTTGGAATATATAGATATAGGTTGTTTGTTCCGCGTAAGATTAAAACAAGGTGTGAAGATAGTTTTAGTTCACTGCTTTTGTAATTTTTTGGTTTGTTTTTTTTTTGTTTTTTTTTTTAACAAAGTTTGCGAACACAGGACGTTTTTTTAACGAGTATATAGTTCTCTCCCGCTGATATTGTTGTAACGCTAACTTTTTTACGTTAGCCGCGATTATTTTTAACACGCAACTAGACACTTTTAGGTGTCCGGAAAATATCTCCGTTTATTAAAGAAACTCAAAACTGTCGCAACAACGTGTGCGAAAAGAAAAAACAATGCCCGCAGCCTTTTCAGGCTTCTAAAAAAAATAGCAGCCTTATTATTGATAGATATTTAATTTATATAAACAAATATTTAACTTATATAACACGCAAAGAAATTTTTTTAAAGTGCTTTGGAAATGCGTTCTAAAAAGAAATTGTTCGAGCGTTCTGAAAACATCTCGTATACGACAACGGGAAGCTCTGTTTTCCCTTTACAATTCGTTTCTTTTATATATTCATATCCAATTGCATTCTCTGATATATCGGTGAATTTTAATCAAGATTTTTTTTTTTTAATATTCGACGCTCTTCCTTTGACGAATAAAAATCGTCAGTGCGATTTAGTTTCGGGGGTTCACGTGCAACTGCGATTTGCATAGTACGAGGCCGCAGTAACACGTGCAAGCGCATAGAGCGATGCTTATGCATATGTATAGGTGTATGCAGAACGTACCGAAAGAACCGGCTATTTCTTTAACCGCGATCTCTCCTTTCAATTTAGTAACGACGCTCTTTTCCTGTAACGGATCTTTTCACTTAACCTTGATCCGCTCGAGAGAAGAAAAACGGTACTTTGCAGAATACACACTCGAACGTAAAAGAGTAGGATATTCCATTGTTGCAAGTACATCCATTTAAATATACGATGTGCATTAAGTTTGAAAGGGTGGTATATTGTATGAGATTTCTCACATGTGTAAAAATTACAAACTCAAATAAAAAAACATACACACCGCGTATATAAATGTTTTATGTGATAATTGATATTTTCTAAAATATAGAAGAAAAACACGCGCTATAAAAAAAAAAAAAAAAAAAAAAACTTTCTGCATGCGTCTCGCTCGGAGATACTAAATTTTCGCGTATCTATCTATAAATACCAGCGAAGCTTGCCAAAATCGTGTGTCGGTGTGTCTCCCGGATCGATGCGCGTCTAGAGCATGCCTTGCGATACTCGAGTTGTACCGCGCGCGCGAAGGACCCCTCCCCCCTTCCTCTTCTCCCAGAACGGCTTTGATTTCCTAAGTATTCTTGACATCGATCTTCGATAATAGCGACATAATTTACGATCGAGAAGCACTTCGAAACACTCGACACACAATTGTTTGCAAACAAGCGCGCATAATACAACATAACGACGAGACGCGCGCGCAAACGTACACGTTTTTTTTTTTTCTTTTCGAAATACGCCTATTGTGCGTTATCATTCCCTCGGAAATAATTAATTTTTTTTTTTTTCTGCGCGACGAACAATACTTCCATTTCATAGAGATTCTCTCATTATTTTTAGTTTTCATCGCCACTCAGGCTCGAACTAATTATTCAACCGGTAATCCGAGAGAGTTCGATGAAATGGAAGTTCGATTACGGATTCCCAGCGCGGCGGGGGAGGGCCGGGGGATGAGGAATGATAAGAGTTCCAGTGAATCTTGCAGGACGTTAATAGCCTGTGAATTTTCTCGGAGGAGTTGAACAGGACGATGTGTACCGCTTAATAAAATCATGAATCCCCCGGCTGAATGGTCGGCGCGAATAATTAGCGACCTTTCATGGAACGGCTTTTGACGAAGGATTATCCTAAAAGTTTCAGCGATGCCGTGAAACGGACGGGACGACGAAAATCTTCTCTCTCTCTTTCTCTTTCTCTCGGCCTTTTGAAAAATATATTTATTAGCCGTCTTCTCCGTGTGCGTGCACATCCGTGAATATACCTTTTTCTACCGTTTATTCAGAACTTTTCCGCCGTAATTCGAGCAAATGCGTTCGCAACGTGCGTGTGCGTGTGTGTGTGTTGACGTTACATTGTAAATTTTCGTATCGATCTTTGCACATTTTGGTTAAAGATTGCTTATTTGTTGGTGCCAAAACAAATGTTTGACAGACACCAATAAATAATCGCGTAATGGAATCAACAAATGAAGAAGGAAAGCTCGCAAAACTATAACCGGATGATCTGCATTAGCATCGTGTATTAGCTTGCACTATTATTAGGCGCCTACACGTGCCTACACGTTTGCACTTATTTTTGCCAGCGGTTCAAGGATCGTGATTAAATTCGCGGTTGGTGTGTACAACATCATGTCTCTCGCGGATATTTACACTTTGCACAATTACAAAATTTGTATTTATGTAAATTATTCGTCCGCGTAATCGCGAAAATGTGCCTCTTCAAAATTATACAATAATACGCTTTTGAATGCGAAATTTATAATTTAATGTTAAAATTTTGTATATTATTGTAATATATAATGCCCCGGCATTATTACACAATAATATAAAATGTATTTATTATCTTTCTTGCGCGTGAGCGAAACTCGATATCGGTATTTACACGCAACTGATATTGAAATTCATATGTTTGATTTAAATACGATACATATGCACGTGCGATCGATATTGTATCGTATTCTGATTACGAGTATTCGGTGCTTACGAAGAGGAAGAGAAACGGAGAGATCCGCTGCAGAGATCGTAAAATTATGCAAATGAGTTTGGCGCGTGCACTTGCACTTGCGTCACTGCATACGACGACGACGACGACGACGACGGCGCCCGCGACGCGTCGCGACGTTTCGAATTCAAAATTATCACGTGGCCTCGCGCGTAATACCGAGTACATAAGACGATAAATACGGTCTGACGCCAATTATAAACCAGACTGACGAAGTTCACCAACCACTGGCTCATCGTGTCCCCGTTTCTCTCCTCACCGCGCGCGATGCGTACAAACGCGCTCGGCATATACGTATTTTCTCTCGGGAACGAATTATGAGCCGCGTGTAAGAGAAAAATAAAAAAGAAATTAAACCGACGAAACGACCGAAGAAAGCAAAGGAGCGGGAAGAAAAACGCGCTGCGAGTATTTTTGAAGGAATTAAATCGAGAAATTATTATTCCCTCTTGTTTGCGCGACTCTCTCTCTCTCTCTCCCGAGAGTTTTCCGTTCGCGAAATCTCGATGAGAAGCATTATGACACATCAAACCGCATTAAAAGTTCCGTCTTAGCGGTGCTGAATAATGGCGTGGAAATAAACGACGTTAGAGAGAGAGACGACGACGACGACGCGCGGGCACGAAGAAGAAGAAAGCGAGACGAAGAAATGGACGCTGTAATGGG
This sequence comes from Pseudomyrmex pallidus, assembly GCA_014825455.1. Lineage (NCBI taxonomy): Eukaryota > Metazoa > Arthropoda > Insecta > Hymenoptera > Formicidae > Pseudomyrmex > Pseudomyrmex pallidus. The sequence continues at coordinate 140,490 of QVNV01009241.1, forward strand.
ATCCATGATCCCCCGCGGTTCGGGTGAGTCAGGAAAATCCACGACCACGAGTATCGCGTGACTCTTCTCGTCTGGCTCTACGTCGACTCTATAAGCACTTTAAATACGGTCTGACGTCAATCACAAACTAGACGAACTACGTCTGCGGTTTGTACAACTCTCGTTGTTATTATTGTTGCGCGCGTATGCAGCGCGATACACACGTACATCGAATGGCGCGAGAACTTGCGCGAGATTAATGATACTTTCAAGTATCTTGGAACAATCCTTCGAACAATTTGTTTATTAACGAGCGTAATTCTGTTTGTATTGCGAAGTCTGTCTGCTAAAAGCGCGCAGACAAGAGGCCTTTCCGTTTGCAATCAATATTATCTCATATTCTCTTTTCTCTCTTCACCCAGAAACTAAGTGGATGTAATTCACATTAAATAACTGTGGTTGTTTGTATAAAGTGTAAAAAATGAGAGAGAGATTTTCTTTTTTTTTTTTTTTTTTTTTTTTTTTTTTTAATATCTGTTATATGGACTACGACGAACTAGTGTACGTACTGTGAACTACTCTTTATTACATTTCCAATAATGCGCGCTCCCAAAGCGCCCGCACGCTCATATCCGTTCATATGCCGTACACACACACACACACACACATACCCAGCTGGTTTTCATTTATTTTCTAAGTCGCGTATTGTGCAACAAACGTTTTACGGTCGACGTATTCTGGGTCAAGCCTGGATGATTCTGTCTTTCTTTGTGATGCACGCCGCTTGATTTTAGCTGAAACTTGTTTACGTGCACAACTGTATCTTTCACATCTTTAATTGTCCGTGCGACGTTATAACTCGCGCGCGCATACGTAAAATAAAATATGCGCATATAAAATCTTATTATTTTTTTCCAATACACGTACGTATATGTCGTATAGATAAATCGTATTATTTTTTCCAACGTAAATAAGTTTCTTATCGCGCGAATGAGATATGCAAATCGGAGACGGACCGCGTTTGGTTTCGTCGGAAATGAATCGTCGCGAAACTTCAATGTCCTTTATTTCACGGACGCGAAGAAAAGGGAGACGATTGTGTTCGGGACGAAAAATATCAACTGGCGATAAAAAAAAAAAAAAAAGAACGATGTTTTTCATTCAATGAAAATTTGGTATTCTGTTCATTCATTCGCGCGTGCGCGCTCGGTGAAAATAATAACATCATTATACGGTTGCGTCATGTGACACCAAGGGGTAAGATGAATTCGCGAGTGCCATTAAAGTGCAATCGTAAATACCGGATCGGCCATAAAGCTCCTGTTTACGCGACAGACGAGCGTTAATGCCTATCCAATGACCGTCACACATAGATTACCTCCCTATTGTATACGAATTAACGATCATCAATACCATTGTGCGAAATTCTGCGAACACAAACTTTCCCGGTTTTATGACGTATCGATCGCGTGTCCGAGCGTGTGCGTGAGCCGCGGTATTGTAATTCGGACGCAATTTGAACAATTTGCGTGCGATATTATAATACTTAATGATATAAAAACAATTCGATATTGATATTTAATGAGAACGAAGAAAAAACCAGAATATTTTTTTAAACTAAATTCGCGGAAACACACACACACACACACACGAATGAACGCGCGCAAACGAAAAGTAAAATAACGCCATACGTCATCGAGATCAATTGTATCGTATTACGTGTTGATTTTGCCCCTTGTGTGCGAAAGCACAATAATATCAATCTATGGAAAGAGTCTCTCTTGTTGTAAGAGAGCGATTTCAAGGCGTCGATAAGATTCATCGACCGGCACACACGCGTCCATTCACCACACGATTAATCGCTTGTCAGCCGATTGATAACCATGAATGGGGACGTGTGTGACGAATAAAAGATAACGCAATAACCGCGGTGTTGTTGTTAAACGACGTCGAGTTACAGCGTGTGTTTATACGTATATTGTACACATGTAATGTTGTGTACACAACTTATGACATGCATAATTGAAACTTGAGCTTGTACACAACGGAGTCGCATTAATGATGCGCCGTTTACCATTCAGTGTGATGAAATTGCTTTATAAATTTTTTATAAGAAACAAACAGGACTTGGATAGGTGGCGCACGAGCGTGTGGAAGTTTTTGCATGTGAGAGCGATAATAGTGGTAAATTAAGAAGAGTTAGAAATAAAAAGGCAAGTTAAAGACGAAAAAGCAGTTGCAGAGGATAAGATAGTTTAGGGGAAGTAAAGGCAAGAAAGGCGGTAAGG